>JARQOD010002515.1:0-76681 GCA_033576555.1 Oophaga sylvatica
TCTCAAATTGGGCGAGATGGCGGAAAGAACTACACCCTCTTTCAAAATAACAGAAGGATCAGATAACTCAGGAGAGTCCGCAAGGAAACTCCTCGAGAGGGCATCCGCCTTAACATTCTTAGTGCCAGGAAGAAAGGAAACCACAAAATTAAAACGTGTGAAAAACAAGGCCCACCTGACCTGTCTAGGATTGAGTCGCTTGGCAGATTCCAGATAGACCAGATTCTTATGGTCCGTAAGGACCACCACCTGATGTTTGGCTCCCTCCAGCCAATGTCTCCACTCTTCAAAAGCCCACTTCATGGCCAATAACTCCCGATTACCCACGTCATAATTACGTTCAGTAGGAGAAAATTTTCGAGAGAAAAAGGCACAAGGGTTACTTTTAGAGGTCTCTGGATCTTTTTGGGACAAAACGGCACCTGCCCCAATTTCAGAGGCATCAACCTCCACCTGAAATGGCAGAGAAACATCAGGCTGCCGTAGAACAGGAGCAGAAGTGAATCTCTGCTTAAGTGTAAGGTTCTTTGTACATGTTCTTGAAACTCAGTTTTTCCGTCAGCCATTTTGCTTTCAGTCTTGCTGCAGCTATCTTGCCCTCAGTCAATATGGAGTTTCCAGCTTTCATGTTCCCGCCCTGATTCTCTCCCTCTTGCTTCTTAAGCAGCCACAGCTGAGCAATCAGTGCTTCAGAATCTAGCCTGCAGTGAACCTGTGACCTGACTCCTGGAAGCCTTGGACTTTGTACTCCAGCTATTCCTACTGAGGAACTCTGGAACACTTGTGGACTCTGGAACCCTGCTCTTTGAAAGATCCACGTTTGCATGGACTTACGGTAACAGAGAAGAAGATCCTGAACCTGTTGTGGAGAGTGATTGCTGAGCTTAAGTTACTCTGGCCTGCTGTGTCTCCTGCTTCTGTATCTGCAAACTGTGTGACTATTTTTGCCACTTGTATGAAGTAATACAAGACCTTCTATATCAAACCTGTGTCTCATGTATTTTCATCGCACCCAAGCACAAGACGCTATATGAACTGTACTACATACATTACAAGATTCTGAAGCCAAAACGTTAGTGTCTGCCGGGTCTGGGAAGGCTGTGTCTGCTGTAACTGTGGATATCAGACGTCCGCTTGTACTTTCTGTGATGACAGTGGTTGTGACTTCTCACAACCATTCCAGGTGAGCAGTTCCCTTAATTTTTTAAGGTAAACACTATTGTTTTTTTTTCTTTCCTCTTTTGTGTCTGCTGTAACTGTGGATATCAGATGTCCGGTTGAACTTTCTGTGATGATAGTGGTTGTGACTTCTCACAACCATTCCAGGTGAGCAGTTCCCTTAATTTTTTTTTCTCTCTGCAGTGTTACCACAGGTAAACACTATTGTTTTTTTTTTCTCCTCTCCTTCCAGTACTCCTGTCTTAAAAGATCTGGAAAATGGAGGCCCGCATAAAGGAACTTTGCGGAGTGACTGATAATATCCTTGCAGATTTACAGACTATAAAAACCCGTTTTACAAACCTACAGGACCTCACTAATCACAATTTGCAAGTGTTTGGACAGACTGCCCAGGATTTGCGAGCCAGGATTGAGGTTCTAGAGGAGCGAGTCCAGGCTCCTGCCGTAGCCCCAAGTTCTGGGATTCTCAAGTTGCCCCCTTTTCGTTTTGGCGGTGAACGTGAAAAATTCAGGGGATTTATTAACCAATGCAATTTGTTTTTTTTCTGCACATGCTTCACAATTTCCCACTGAACGATCTAAAGTGCTTACTATAATTATGTTACTGACCAACAAGGCTTTGATGTGGGCAAACCCTCTGATTGAGACTGAGGATGAATGTTTGGATCATCTTGATGCTTTCATTTCAGCCATGGGGCAGGTGTTTGATGACCCCAATAGAGGTGCAACAGCTGAAGCAGCCATGTTAACCTTGCGCCAAGGTAAGCACTCGGTAGCCGAATATGCCTTGGATTTCAGGAGATGGGCCCTTGATACCACCTGGGACAGTTCCGCCAAAAAATCTATTTTTCGAAAGGGGTTTCTCCACTGATTAAGGATGAACTTGCTCGTGCCGACCCTCCCACTGCGTTAGGTGACTTTATTAACTACTGCATCCGTATTGATACTCGTCTGACTGAACGCAGGCAAGAGAGATGGTTCGAAAGCAATCGTACTAACCTTTTCCTACCTTCCTCCCAGCTAAGGAACCTTTGAGTAGGATTACACGGGAACCTGAACCTGAACCCATGCAGGTAGACTCTTTACAAAGACGGGTTAGTGATGCACGCAAAGAACATCGTTTTAAGGAAAATCTATGTTTCTATTGTGGTAAGTCAGGGCACTTCATTATAAACTGCCCCAGCCGTTCTCGTAAGACTACTGCAGCACTCATTCACTGTGAGTGTTGCGAGAGGAGATCTGTCAGGTCCGAGCCTCAGGCTCCAGAGAGATCTGCAGCAACAGATATTGATTTCTCGGACTTAAACTCCGTTACTTCTGAGGACGATGACTGTGTAAACGCTGCAATTTTTCAAGTTTCCTCAGCGGTGTCCCAGCTGAGTTGTAGGAAAAACAATTCTCATTGCTTCCTTTCCATCAAACTCTGGGTTGACTCAGTCTGGGTGTCTAGCTCTGCTATGATCGACTCAGGGGCAAGTGGGAATTTTATGGATGTCTCCTTTGCTCTGAAACAGGGGATACGTTCAGTGAAGAAGGCTACTCCAGTACAGATGGAAACTGTGGATGGCTCCCTGCTGACCTCTGGACCAGTGGATCAGGAAACGGAGCCTTTGAGGGTCCTTATGGGTAAAGATCATCAAGAGAAACTGTCCTTTATGCTTATCTCTTCTCCCCACTTTCCCATTATTCTAGGGCTACCATGGCTGCAGGCTCAGAACCCTACCATTAACTGGGAGACCAAGGAATTACACTTTCCAGAGAAACAGATGAGTCCAGAAGTTTCAGCTTGCTCTGTTCCTAAAGGAACCATGTCAGTCCCTGAACTACCAGCTGTATACCAGGACTATGTGGATTTATGTGACAAGAAGAACGCTGACCAGCTTCCCCCTCACCGTCCATATGATTGTCCAATTGAATTATTGCCTGGAGCAGAGATACCTTTTGGTAAGATCTACCCCTGGCGGGGCCTGAGCTAAAGGCTTTAAAGGATTACATAGACGAAAATCTAGCCAAGGGCTTCATACGCCCTCTTCATCTCCTGCAGGGGCACCCATCTTCTTTGTGAAGAAGAAAGATGGATCTCTGAGACCCTGCGTAGACTATAGGGAACTCAATAAGGTTACTATTAGAAACCGTTATCCATTACCTTTAATCCCTGAGTTATTGGAGAGAGTGCGGCATGCCAAAATTTTCTCTAAATTGGATCTCCGTGGGGCCTATAACTTGGTCCGTATTAGACCTGGGGATGAATGGAAGACTGCATTCAGGTCATGCTATGGACACTTTGAATATCTAGTTATGCCTTTTGGTCTGAGTACCGCCCCAGCCACTTTCCAACACTTGGTGAATGACATATTCAGGGATCTCCTAGATACATTTGTGGTGATTTATTTGGATGATATTCTAATTTTTTCTAACTCCACAGAGGAACATCATGGACATGTGAGAATGGTCTTGGAACGTCTAAGACAAAACCATCTTTACATCAAACTTGAAAAGTGTGAATTCCATAGGACCGAAATTCAATTTCTGGGGTATGTACTGTCTACACAAGGAATTAGTATGGATGGAAGCAAGACCCAAGCCATCAAGGATTGGCCAAGTCCTAGAAATGTGAAGGAGGTGCAGCGCTTCATCGGGTTTGCCAATTTCTATAGACGTTTCATTAGGAATTTCTCTGAGGTAGTGTCACCTATCACCCAACTTACCCGGAAAGAGTCTAGGTTCTCCTGGACTCCCCAAGCCCAGGAAGCATTTTCCCGTCTAAAAGATAAATTTACCACCGCACCTATCTTGGTACATCCCAACCCCGAACTTGCCTTCATAATAGAGGTGGATGCTTCAGACTGTGCCGTTGGAGCTATACTCTCTCAGAGAACAGGTGAGAAGAATGTCTTGCATCCCTGTGCCTTCTTTTCCCAGCAGTTGTTTCGGCTGAGAGGAACTACGATGTGGGCAATAGAGAGTTGTTGGCCATTATTGCCGCCTTCAAAGAATGGAGACACCTTCTTCAGGGAGCTGCACAGCAAATAGTCGTCCTGACAGACCATCGTAACCTTGAATTTATCAGGTCGGCTAAGTGCCTGACTCCTCGCCAGGCTCGCTGGAATCTTTTCTTAAACCAATTTAATTTTGTCATTTCTTATAGACCAGGATCGCGCAATGGAAAGGCTGATGCACTCTCTAGGATTCATTCAGCAGAGACCCGTCCACTTACTCCTCCTAAGACTATTCTTCCTGACTCTAGATTCCTGGGAGTGATTCATAATCAAGACCTACTTAAGGACATCAAGGAAGCATACATGCGGATTCCTTGTTGGCACAACCCCAAGGGACGTAAGTCTTGTCTTTAAGAATGGTGTGTGGATTCTGGGACAACGTCTGTACATTCCTGAAACAGTCAGATTGAGAGTATTGCAACTCATTCACGATTCCAAGATAGCTGGGCATAGAGGAATTCTAAAGAGGACCATTTCTTGGATTCATTTGGTGGTCCCACTTGCAGGGAAAAAACATTCCTCATGTGAGTTGTGCAAGATATAAACAATGCGGGTCCTTACCCTTTGTTCCGTCTTCCCACTGCCCGACCGTTGATGATAGATGTTTCGCTTCATGTGGTGAGGTTATCGATCAGGGGGCAAATTCACATTAAGGTTTGAAATTTTCAGGCGGCACCTTTGGACACTAAAAGTTAAACCTTACTTCTTCTGACCGTTTTCAAATCTGCCCAGTAACTTTCTTGCATCCAGACCGACGAACGAACCAATCAAACTCTGGAGCAGTATCTCCGCTGCTTTATCTGCCACCTACAGGATGATTGGGTGGATCTACTTCCATTGGCTGAGTTCTCTTATAACAACTCTCAGAGCGCCTCCACTAAGCAGTCTCCTTTTTACTCCAATCTAGGTTATCATCCTAACATTCTTCCACGATTTCCCATAGAAACGCCTTTACCAGCAGTGGCTGAAAGAATCACGTCTTTACAGAAGAATATGGATCTTCTAAAGGAGAATCTGGAATTGGCTCAGGAAAGGTACAAGAAAGCAGCAGATAAATTTCGTAAACCTGCACCAGCTTTTAAGGTAGGAGAACCTGGTCTGGCTGTCAACCAGAAATCTTAAGTTAAGGATTCCATCGTCTAAGTTGGGACATAAGTACATTGGACCCTATAAAATCAGTAAAATTATAAGTACCGTTGCTTGTCGTCTCCAACTGCCTAGAACTATGAGAATCCACCCTGTCTTTCATGTATCCCTACTAAAGGCTGCAACACCCAATACGTTTCCTGGACGTTCTTCTCCTTGCCCTGACCCAGTGCTAGTCGATGGTCAGGAAGAATTTGTGGTGGAAAGAATTCTAGATTCCAGGTTATACAGAAATCAGTTACAATATTTGATTAAATGGCAGGGCTACCCAGTGGAGGACAACTCATGGGAACCAGTCAATAACGTTAATGCTCCTCGTTTGCTCCGCCATTTTCATCAGAAGTACCCAGACAAGCCTGGTCTGAGGCCATCCGGAGGTTGTCCCTAAGGGGGGAGTAATGTAAGGTTCTTTGTACATGTTCTTGAAATTCAGTTTTTCCGTCAGCCATTTTGCTTTCTGTCTTGCTGCAGCTATCTTGCCCTCAGTCAATATGGAGTTTTCAGCTTTCATGTTCCCGCCCTGATTCTCTCCCTCTTGCTTCTTAAGCAGCCACAGCTGAGCAATCAGTGCTTCAGAATCTAGCCTGCAGTGAACCTGTGACCTGACTCCTGGAAGCCTTGGACTTTGTACTCCAGCTATTCCTACTGAGGAACTCTGGAACACTTGTGGACTCTGGAACCCTGCTCTTTGAAAGATCCACGTTGCATGGACTTACGGTAACAGAGAAGAAGATCCTGAACCTGTTGTGGAGAGTGATTGCTGAGCTTAAGTTACTCTGGCCTGCTGTGTCTCCTGCTTCTGTATCTGCAAACTGTGTGACTATTTTTGCCACTTGTATGAAGTAATACAAGACCTTCTATATCAAACCTGTGTCTCATGTATTTTCATCGCACCCAAGCACAAGACGCTATATGAACTGTACTACATACATTACATTAAGTTCCTGAAATGCAGAGACTGCCTCAGGAGGCCAATTCACCACATCAGAACCCTTTCTGGTCAAATCAGTTAATGGTTTAACAATAACCGAGAAATTACCAATAAATTTACGATAAAAATTGGCAAAACCCAAAAATCTCTGAAGAGCCTTTAATGAAGTAGGTTGGACCCAATCACAGATGGCCTGAACCTTGACCGGGTCCATTTCAATAACAGATGGGGACAAAATGAATCCCAGAAATGAGATCCTCTGTACGCCAAAAAGACACTTTGATCCCTTCACATACAGAGCATTCTCTCTCAAAATCTGGAATACAGTTCGAACATGTTTCACATGAGAGTCCCAGTCATTAGAAAAAATCAAGATATCATCCAAATAAACAATCAGAAATTTGTCCACAAAATCCCTGAAAATGTCATTCATGAAGGACTGGAAGACGGAAGGAGCATTAGTGAGCCCAAAGGGCATCACCAGGTACTCAAAATGCCCTTCAGGGGTATTGAATGCCGTCTTCCATTCATCCCCGTGTTTAATGCGAATAAGGTTATACGCCCCCCTGAGGTCAAGCTTGGTAAACCAAGTAGCGTTTTTCACCCTGGAAAACAGGTCAGAAATCAAGGTAACGGGTATTGATTTTTCACAGTAATATTGTTCAAGAGACGATAATCAATACACGGCCTTAATGAACCATCCTTTTTGGCCACAAAGAAAAAACCGGCACCTAAGGGTGAAGAGGATGGTCTGATATGACCCTTCTCCAATGATTCCTTGATATAAGACCGCATAGCGTCATGTTCAGGTACAGACAAGTTAAAAAGGCGACCTTTAGGGAATTTACTACCCGGCACTAATTCAATAGCGCAGTCATAGCTCCTATGGGGAGGCAAGGATGCAGATTTACTTTCGCTAAACACATCAGAAAAATCAATCAAAAAGTCAGGAACATCCTGAGCCTGGGGGAGGCAGAAAAAACAGGAGTGTTGGTATTAACACATTGGCAGCCCCAACTGGTTACAGACACAGATTTCCAATCCAAAACAGGATTATGAGACTGTAACCAAGGAAAACCCAGCACGATAATGTCATGCAGATTATACAGAACCAAAAATTTGCAGCACTCCTGGTGATCAGGTTCAACCCTCATTATCACCTGAGTAGAAAACTGGGGTTTATTCTCAGCCAAAGGGGTAGAATCGATCCCCAGTAGGGGAATAGACTTCTGTAGGGGTATCAAGGGAAATCCACAACGTTTAGCAAAATCATAATCCATCAGGTTAATAGCTGCTCCAGAATCAACGAAAGCCTGAGCAGAAAATGAGGACAGAGAGCATATCAGAGTGACAGTTAATAAAAACTTAGTCTGAACACTACCCAAGACAACTGAGCGTGCAAAACGTCTTCCCCGCTTAGGGCAGACTGAAATAGCATGAGAGGCATCACCGCAGTAGAAACATAACCCATTGCGCTTTCGAAACTCATGACGCTGTGCCCCAGACACCACTCTATCACACTGCATGGGTTCAGAAGCTGGTTCACAAGGCAACACCATTCCACGCATACTTCTCCGCTCACGCAAACGTCTGTCAATTTGAATCGCTAATGACATAGAATCATTGAGACCAGAGGGGACAGGGAATCCCACCATAACATCCTTTACATTTTCAGACAGACCCTTCCGGAAAAGGGCTGCCAAAGCGTCGTCATTCCATTTGGTCAGGACTGCCCACCTACGGAATCTCTGACAGTATAACTCAGCGTCATCAAGCCCCTGATTTAATGCCAACAAGGCTTTTTCAGCTTGATCAGTGACATTAGGCTCATCGTACAATAACCCAAGGCCTGAAAAAACGCATCAACATCACTCAAAACAGGATCCCCAGGTATCAGGGAAAAAGCCCAATCCTGAGGATCGCCGCGCAGGAGAGAGATGATAATTTGAACCTGCTGCGCTGCGTTCCCTGAGGACTTAGGTTTTAAGGCAAAAAACAATTTACAATTATTTTTGAAATTCTGAAACTTAGCTCGATCCCCTAAAAACAAATCTGGCATGGGAATCCTAGGTTCTACAACAGGCAACCCAGCAAGATAGATAGCAATACTCTGAACCTCAGTGGCAAGCTGATCCACACGGCCAGACAACTGTGCAAACTCCATTGAGAGAAAAGATCCTCCCCAGCACCCAGAGATACAGAGGGAAAAAAAAAAAAAATGCAACAAACAGAAAAATATCTCTGACAACTCTGACAACCTTTTTTCTTTCACAATATTTTTTCCCTTCTGTGAGTACCATACAATTTTCAATTTTTAGGCCGGTGATACTGTTATGTTTCGGTAGCTGAGGAGTGCAGGTAAAAAAGGCAATACACCAGAGCAGTTGGAATCTATGAGATTGCAGTACCCTGACTAACCACCACAACTAGAGGCAGCCGTGGAGCGTTCCTACGTTGGTCCTAGACGCCTCGTCACAGCCTGAGAAACTAACTACACCTAAAGATAGAAATAGGAAAGCTATCTGCCCCGGAGCAGAACCCCAAAGATAATAGAAAGCCCCCAAACATGTAATGGCGGTTAGACAAGATGAAATACTGACACAGAAAGAAAATAGTATGAGCAAACGCTGGGGCCCAAACTAACTAAATAGAAAAGGATAGGAAGGTACTTACTGCAATCCCAGAAAACCCTGAAAGGCACCAACTCTACTAATTTCAAAAACACCTGAGATCACACGACCTCTTCCACCTAAATTAGTTCTCTGGTGTAACAAAATCAAAACAGCAGCCACTGAAAAAAATGGAAAAAGCAAAAGTACAAACATCAGTGGCTGAACAAAACTGAGAGGGCAGAAGCCCCCGGAGGGGACCCTGAAGGCCCCCACAGAAGTGCAGGACAAAATGCAAAAATATAGCACAAACACAAAAGAAGAAAATGTCTTATCTGTTAGCAGGAGATGCAGACACGACACAGCAGGCTACAAGGGAAACAGGAATAAAGGATCCAGACCAGAACAATTGATCACCGGCAACCCTGATAGGAAGGTGACTCCCTTATATAAGACCAATCAGTAACACCTGATTCCCAGTCCTCACAATCTTCACTGGACAGACTAGCACCGCTTGTAACCACCAGAGGGAGCCTCTGCTCAGAACTCATCTCAAACCCATTCACAACAATTAACACATTGGCAGCCCCAACTGGTTACAGACACAGATTTCCAATCCAAAACAGGATTATGAGACTGTAACCAAGGGAAACCTAGTACAATAATGTCACGCAGATTATACAGCACCAAAAATTTGCAACTCTCCTGATGATCAGGTTCAACCCTCATTATCACCTGAGTAGAGAACTGGGGTTTATTCTCAGCCAAAGGGGTAGAATCAATCCCCAGTAGGGGAATAGACTTCCGTAGGTGTATCAAGGGAAACCCACAACGTTTAGCAAAATCAAAATCCATCAGGTTAATAGCTGCTCCCGAATCAACAAAAGCCTGAGCAGAAAATGTGGACAGGGAGCAAATCAGGGTAACAGTCAACAGAAATTTAGTCTGAACACTACCCAAGACAACTGAGCATGCAAAACGTCTTCCCCGCTTAGGGCAGACTGAAATAGCATGAGAGGAGTCACCACAGTAGAAACCTAACCCATTGCGTTTTCGAAACTCATGACGCTGTGCCCCAGAAGCCACTCTATCACACTGCATGGGTTCAGAAGCTGGTTCATAAGGCAACACTATTCCACGCATACCTCTACGCTCACGCAAACGTCTGTCAATTTGAATCGCTAATGACATAGAATCATTGAGACCAGAGGGAGCAGGGAAACCCACCATAACATCTTTTACATTCTCTGACAGACCCTTCCGAAAAAGGATTCAGCGTCCTCAAGCCCCTGATTTAATGCCAACAAGGTTTTTTCAGCTTGATCAGTGACATTAGGTTCATCATACAATAACCCCAGAGCCAGAAAAAATGCATCAACATTACTCAAATCAGGGTCCCCAGGTGTCAGGGAAAAAGCCCAATCCTGAGGATCGCCGCGCAGGAGAGAGATGACAATTTGAACCTGCTGTGCTGCGTTCCCTGAGGACTTAGGTTTTAAGGCAAAAAACAACTTACAGTTATTTTTGAAATTCAGAAATTTAGCTCGATCCCCCAAAAACAAATCCGGCATGGGGATCCTAGGCTCCACAACCAGCAACCCTGCAAGATAGGCAGCAATACTCCGAACTTCAGTGGCAAGCTGATCCACACGGCCAGACAACTGTGCAAACTCCATTGAGAGAAAAAAAAATCCTCCTCAGCACCCAGAGAAAAAGAGGGAAAAAATGCAACAGAGAAAAAAAAAATAAAAAAAAATCTCTGACAACTTCCTTTTTTCTTTTTCCTTTTACTATTTTTTCCCTTCTGTTGAGTACCATACAATTTTCAGTTTGGGCCGATGATACTGTTATGATTTGGTAGCTGAGGAGAGCAGGCAAAAACGGCAATACACCAGAGAGGTTGGAATCTACTGGATTGCAGTACCCTGACTAACCACCACAACTAAAGGCAGCCATGGAGCGTTCCTACGTTGGTCCTAGACGCCTCGTCACAGCCTGAGAGGTTAACTACACCTAAAGATAGAAAGAGGAAAGCTATCTGCCCCAGAGCAGATCCCCAAAGAACAAAGGAAGCCCCCAAACATGTAATGGCGGTTAGACAAGAGGAAATACAGACACAGACAGAAAATAGTATGAGCAAACGTTGGGGCCCAATCTGCCTTGACAGAAAAGGATAGGAAGGACACTTACTGCAATCCAAAAAACCCTAAAAAATACCAACTCTACTAATTGCAAAAAACACCTGAGATCACACGACCTCTACCACCTAAATTAGTTCTCTGGTGTAACAAAACTAAGCCGCAGCCACTGAAAAAACTGGAAAAGGCAAATGAACAAATAACAGTGGCTCAGATAAACTGAGAGGAGCACAAGCCCCCGGAGGGGACCTGGCTGACCTCCACAGAAGTGCAGGGAACAATGCAAAAAGCAAGCACAAAAATAAAAGCAGAAAATATCTTATCTGATAGCAGAAGATGCAGGCAAGACTCAGCAAGCTTCCAAGTGAACCAGGAACCACAGTTGAGACAAGAACAATTGATCACCGGCAACCATGATGGGAGGGAACCTCCCTTATATAAGACCAGTCTGTAACTCCTGATTGCCAATCCTCATTGAATGGTTCAGTACTGTTTGTAACCACCAGAGGGAGCTTCTGCTCAGAATTCATTTCTAACACATTCACAACACTAATCTTTCTTTCTCTCTCTGTTCTGTCTTTCTCTCCGTTCTTTCTCTCTTCTTTCTTTCCACTCTTTTTTCTTTCCCCTCTTTCTTTCTACTTCTCTTTCTTTCTCTCTCTCTTTATTCTTTCTTTTTTTTTCTTTGTCTTTCTTTCTCTCTGTTCTTTCTCTCTTTCCCCTCTTTCTTTCTCTCTCTGTTCTTTCTTTCTCTCTCTTTCCCCTCTTTCTTTCTCTCTCTCTCTGTTCTTTCTTTCCCCTCTTTCTTTCTCTCCCTCTGTTCTTTCTTTCCCCTTTCTTTCTTTTCTTTCTTTCCCCTATTTCTTTCTCTGTTCTTTCTTTCTTTCTCTGTTCTTTCTCTCTCTGTTCTTTCTTTCCCCTCTTTCTTTCTCTGTTCTTTCTTCTCTCTCTCCCTCTCTGTTCTTTCTCTTTCTCTCTCTGTTCTTTCTTTCTTTCTCTCTCCCTCTCTGTTCTTTCTCTTTCTCTCTCTCTGTTTTCTTTCTTTCTTTCTTTCTTTCTTCTCTTTCTTTTCTTTCTTTCTTCTTTTGTTCTTTTTTTCTGTCCCCTTTTTCTTTCTCTATCTCTGTTCTTTCTTTCTCTCTCTGTTTTTTCTTTCTTTATTTTGTTCCCCTCTTTCTTTCTCTATCTTTCTGTTCTTTCTTTCCCCTCTTTCATTCTTTCTTTCTCTCTCTGTTCGTTCTTTCTTTCTCTCTGTTCTTTCATTCTTTCTTTCTCTGTTCTTTCTTTCTTTCTTTCTTTCTTTCTTTCTTTCTTTCTTCTCTCTCTCTCCTTTCTTTCTCTCTGTTTTCTTTTTTTTCTCTCTGTTCTTTCGCTCTCTGTCCTTTCTTTCCCCTCTTTCTTTCTCTATCTCTGTTCTTCCTCTCTCTCTCTGTTCTTTCGTTCTTTCTCTCTCTGTTCTTTCTTTCTCTTTCTTTCTTTCTCTCTCTGTACTTTCTTTCTCTATTCTTTCTTTCTGTCTCTCTATTCTTTCTTTCTGTCTCTGTTCTTTCTTTCTCTCTCTCCTTTTTCTTTCTTTATCTCTCTGTTTTTTCTCTCTCTCTGTTCTTTCTTTCGCTCTCTGTTCTTTCTTTCTCTTTCTCTCTCTCCTTTCTTTCTCTCTCTGTTTTCTTTTTTCTCTCTTCTGTTCTTTCTTTCTTTCTCTCTCTTTCCTTTTTCTTTCTCTCTGTTTTCTTTTCTCTCTCTCTTTTTTCTTTCTTTCTTTTCCTCAGTACCAGTCAGTGTGCCCACAGTACCAGCTACTGTGCCCATAATGCCAGCCACTGTGCCCATACTGCCAGCCACTGTGCCCTCAGTCAGTGTGATCAGCATTGCTAAATGGGTGCGGTTGGGGCGTGTACATGGGTGTGACTAGTTGTGACATGGTTGTGGTCAGGTGCGTGGCATAAAATTTGCCGCAGAGCGCTGAACACGCTGCAGCCTTTGCCCCTCTTTCCCTTCTTCAAAAGTTGGGAGGTATGACGTTATGTAAAAAATAAACCTTAACCATTCAAAATCATATTGATCCCAACACTACAGAAAAATTAAAACAAAATAAAAAACACCCCTGTAAAACCTCAGCACCAAATAAAGGAAGGGTTGGTGGGAGCTTCTTAACACTGTAAAGGGGGTTCCTAAAATGGCTACCCTGACTATGATGGATGACCCTTTTATACAGGGGTGGGATTCAGCCGGTACTCCCCGGTTCGGTGGAACCGGTTGTTAAAAAAGCAGTTGAAGGAGGGGAACCAGGGCCGGCGCAATACTTACCTCTCCCGTGCCACCGTTGCCGCAGCTCCGAGCTCCAGGGGGCGCCGGCGCTTCCTCTCTCACAGCAGCGCCGCTGAATGACGTCATCATTCAGCGGCCGGCTGTGGCAGAGAGCGCGAGGACGCCAGACAGGTGAGGTGTGTGTGTGTGTGTGTCTGTCTGTCTGTGTGTATCAGTGTGTGTGTGTGTGTGTGTGTGTGTGTGTGTGTGTGTGTGTGTGTGTGTGTCTCCTGTGTGTATGTGAGAAAGTGGCAAGTGCTGCCTGCGGTGCTGTATCATTGTTGTTGCAGGTTGGATGCCTACAACAAGCACTGCCTCGTTTGGCTGGTGTCCCCTGATAAACCCCTAGAATGAAGAGGGAAAAAAGTGCGTTGGAAGGGAATCCAGGACAGGTCATTATACAGATATGTGCTAACTATATAGGACATTTATATTGATTTGTCAGAATGTCTGCTGGGATTTAGAATGTCTGCTGGGATTAAGGGATACTGTTGTCCTTTCTGATATCTCATAAATATGAATACCTGTATACCGTTTGATGTCTGGATGAAATTGTATTAATACTCCCCTTTTCTTTCTGGCCCTAAATTTGAGTGGTGGGTAGAGTTGAGCGAATATCTTCGGTTCCCCGCTTATTCGGCAAGCTATAGCGCTTGCCGAATAAGCTACAGTGGGAACCCGGCTTCCTAGATCGCAGCGGCTGAACAGCTGATCGCCGACGCAGCTGCATGTTTCGCGGCTGTGTCACTGCCACAGCACATGCATGGAAAGCCCAACACACAGGCTCTCCATGCATGTGCGGTGACAGTGACACAGCCGCGACATATGCAGCTGCGATTTGCTGTTCATCCGGTGTGATCCAGGAAACCGGGTTCCCGCTGTAGCTTATTCGGCAAGCGCTATAGCTTGCAGAATAAGCGGGGAACCGAAGATATTCGCTCAATTCTAGTGGTGGGGACAAGATGAATATGGATATTAGAGGTTTGGGAATTTTTTTTTGAATAGGTGGTATTGATTACACTGGTATACAGTGATTTTGGTGCCAACGATGTCTGAACAGCAGGGGTGGGTTTCAGCCGGTTCTCCCCGGTTCGATGGAACCGCTTGTTAAAAAAGTAGCCAGTTCTCCGAATCAGGGAGATTCAGGGCTGCGATCCGGTACTGGCCCCACTGCCCCAGCACATGTACAGGGCCGGCCGCACAGCAAATTGCGTGCGGCCGTGCCTGCTGTACTGTGACGCGGCCGGCAGCAGACACAGCCGCCCGCGTCACACTGTATGGGCT
Source organism: Oophaga sylvatica (assembly GCA_033576555.1). Classification (NCBI taxonomy): domain Eukaryota; kingdom Metazoa; phylum Chordata; class Amphibia; order Anura; family Dendrobatidae; genus Oophaga; species Oophaga sylvatica. The sequence continues at coordinate 14,594 of JARQOD010002515.1, forward strand.
GGGAGCTGTGCACAGCCGTCACCTTGATGGCTGTGCGCAGCTCCTTCTTCCTGGCTAAATGCTAGACTGTCTGCGCTCCTTCCAGGTGTGACGTCGTTTCTGGAGGCGCGTCATACCAGGAGGGGGCGTGTTCTGCCAAAGCCAGGAAGAGAAGCATCCATTGGTCTCTGCAGTCTGATGCCGGCGTCTGTACCTGCAGGAGGGAAATCACAGGTCAGAGTCCTCAGTGACACTTGTGGGGGTCTGTATGTGCTCCTAGGGGGTTCTGCACACTTGTGGGGGTCTGTGTGTGCTCCTGGGGGTTCTGCACACTTGTGGGGTCTGTGTGTGCTCCTGGGGGGTTATGCACACTTGTGGGGGTCTGTGTGTGCTCCTGGGGGTTATGCACACTTGTGGGGGTCTGTGTGTGCTCCTGGGGGTTCTACACACTTGTGGGGTCTGTGTGTGCTCCTGGGGGTTCTACACACTTGTGGGGTCTGTGTGTGTCCTGGGGGGTTATGCACACTTGTGGGGGTCTGTGTGTGCTCCTGGGGGTTCTGCACATTTGTGGGGTCTGTGTGTGCTCCTAGGGGGTTCTGCACACTTGTGGGGGTCTGTGTGTGCTCCTGGGGGTTCTGCACACTTGTGGAGTCTGTGTGTGCTCCTGGGGGTTCTGCACACTTGTGGGGTCTGTGTGTGCTCCTGGGGGGTTATGCACACTTGTGGGGTCTGTGTGTGCTCCTGGGGGGTTCTGCACACTTGTGGGGTCTGTGTGTGCTCCTGGGGGGTTCTGCACACTTGTGGGGTCTGTGTGTGCTCCTAGGGGTTTATTGCACACTTGTAGGGTCTGTGTGTGCTCCTAGAGGTTTGTATATGTTTGAGGAAAAGGTGTGTGTAAATGGGTGTGGCTTAAAAATGGGTGTGGTTTAAAAATGGATGTGGTTTTCCTACACACAAACCTGTTGTTAAAAATTTGAATCCCACCTCTGCTTTTATATTGCTGCCCCATAGTCCCACCTCTGACCCCTCCTTCCCAAGACCTGGCCCCAGCTCCACCTCTGTACCAGTCTGTAAACCCCAAATCTTCCAAATGGCCTTCCAGCTCCCTATATTCCCACATCAACCCTGTCCTGTCGGCCTCCCTTCACGGCCAGGGGCCCAGTACGGCCTCTCTGGAGCAGTATTATAGTAGTTATATTCCTGCACATAATATATATTATAATATAATATTATAGTAGTTATATTCTTGGACATAGAGGGCAGTATCATAGTAGTTATATTCTTGTATATAAGGGGCAATATTACAGTAGTTATATTCTTGTATATAGGGACAGTATTATAGTAGTTATATTCTTGTACATAGGGGGCAGTATTATAGTAGTTATATTCTTGTATATAGGGACAGTATTATAGTAGTTATATTCTTGTACATAGGGGGCAGTATTATAGTAGTTATATTCCTGTACATAGGGGCAGTATTATAGTAGTTATATCCTTGTACATAGGAGAGGATAGACGTGTGTTTGTGAGCTCCCAGCAGGGCAGAGGCATGGCTTCTGACCCAGGTGGAGGGGAGGGAAGCTGGGCTGATGATCCAGGGAGAGCCCTCAGCCTGGAGTGTGGCTTGCAGCATGGACCTGGTGGTAATGGAAAGCTGGAAATGGTGGCTGGTGAGTCTTCTAAACCTGCTTGTTATGTTGCTGGATTGAGTGGTAAAGTTACAAGGCAAAGTATTTTTAAGCTGGAAATGCAAATCAGCAAATTGCAAGATGAAATTAACAAAGAGACTGATCCAAAGATAAAACTGATGAAAAGTGAGAGCCTGGATGATTGCAGGCGAGAGCTGGTCATTCAGAAAGAAAACCTGGACAAAGATGTAAACTCTGTGCCCAGAAAGGAAACTTGGGCTATGGAGAAAAAGAGTGGAACCAGAGCCCAGAAGATGAATAGAAAACAAGTAATGGGTAATAAAGACATTAAATATAAAACTGTGCACGGTGCGGAGCAAGGAAGTCTGGAAAGAAATGTATCACTGATATCAGCCGCACAATGTGAGGGGTCTGAGGCAGCAGACAATGCTCCAGAGGAAAGTGTGTCAGCAAACGTGGGGTTAACTGCAGTGCCCTCTGTATGCAGCAATGTAGTGAGCACAGCTCCCATGAGTGATAAAGTAAGTGCCCCCTGTACTGACACTGTGTGTGAGACCCCGCTCAGTGCTGTGTGTGAGACCTCGCTCACTGGTGCTATATGTGAGACCCGTTCACTGGTGCTTTATGTGAGACCCCGCTCACTGGTGCTGTATGTAAGACCCCGCACACTGGTGCTGTATGTGAGACCCCGCTCACTGGTGCTGTATGTGAGACCCCGCTCACTGGTGCTGTATGTGAGACCCCGCTCACTGGTGCTGTATGTGAGACCCCGCTCACTGGTGCTATATGTGAGACCCCGCTCACTGGTGCTTCATGTGAGACCCCGCTTACTGGTGCTGTATGTGGGACCCCGCTAACTGGTGCTGTATGTGAGACCCCGCTCAGTGCTGTATGTGGAGACCCCGCTCACTGGTGCTCTATGTGAGACCCCGCTCACTGGTGCTATATGTGAGACCCCGCTCACTGGTGCTGTATGTGAGACCCCGCTTACTGGTGCTGTATGTGGGACCCCGCTAACTGGTGCCGTATGTGAGACCCCGCACAGTGCTGTATGTGAGACCCCGCTCACTGGTGCTAGCAACTGTCTGTCTGTAACAGATAATACGAACATTATAATGGACTCTGAACCCTCCATGTCAGTGAATGGAGACCACACTGAAATGATAATGGACTTTGAATCCTCCATGTCAGTGGATGGAGACCACATTGTGAAACAATCAGTAGTGGATCTGGGCATGTCTGCAGCTCAAACAGGTGTCAGTAATCATGGGGCTGGAGAGAGCTCCAGCACTGATCCTTCAGCAGCGGTGGAGATTTCCAGCACTGATCCTCCTGTAGCTGGGGAAAGCTCCAGCAATGACCCATCTGCTGACCAACATCAGTTCAGGAGACTGTTCTCCAATGTCACGAGACTAGTGAACCCTCCACCTCAGAGGAGGAACGCAGTCAGGATAAAGTACATGGGACCAGAGGAGAAAATCCCATCTAGAATCTATATTGGAAAAGTTCTTCTGAAAGAGTTTATGAAGTTTAAGGAGTCTGAGGTCTACGCTCTGATCCATGTCCCATCCAGCAGGATCTATGACATCAGCTTTAAGCTTCAGTGTGATCTGGATCTGTTCTGGAACATCTATAATGACACTAGAGAAGATGAGATCTGGGATCATCTCCAGTGTATCCAGCTGTCTAAGCCGCAGGAAATAATGGCCACTGTCCTGTTCCAGTCTGAGGTGGTGGCGCTGGCGGATCTGCAGCACTGGCTGAGCCGGCAGTGCATGGTGAGAAGTTATCCTGAGAAGATCTATGATGAGGAACAAATATGGAATGGAGGATATTCTGTTAAAATCCAGCTTCTACAAGAGAATGGTGTAACCAGACATCTGCCGCACTCCTTCTACCTGGGCTCAGAGAGGGGGATATGCTAATACCCTGGTCAGCCACGTCTGTGTCATAGATGTGGGGGCAGGCACCTCGCCATGAACTGTTCACGTATCACATGCTCATTGTGTGGACAGTTTGGACATACAAAGGACAAATGCACAGGACCCGTCATCTGTAACCTGTGCTCAGGATCCGGGCATACGTTCCGGGATTGCCCTCATGCAGAACATAATAAATATAATGACCAGACTTCCCTGGAAATGATGAAAAAAGATGTCACCAGAGGTGCAGATGTTGTCCAAGAAGCTGGCACTGATGAGGTGATAAATCATAGTAGCAGTCAAACTGCTCCAAAATCTGATGTGTTACTAACAGATGCTGCACTACTAGGACCACCAGCCACTGAAGAAAAACTTAAAGTACCACCAGTCTCTAAAGAAAGAGTTAAACCACCATCCGCCACTAAAGTAAGATCTAAGCAATGGTCAGCTGCTAAAGTAGGCCCTAAAAAATCTATCACTAAAGAGAGACCTAAGGTGTCCAGAAAACTTGTCACTAAACTGTCCAAGCATCAGACCAGAACATCTATAGAGGCAGATGAACTGTCCGCAGTGTCCAGTGTGGATAAGGATGGTTTTGTGACCATAAAAAGGAAAAATGTCTTTGTGGATTCCTCCAGAAAAGTCACAACAGAACAGAAAACCTCTGAGCCTCCAGAGCTGGCGATAAGTCCGGGACGTTACAGTGTACTGGAGAAGAAGACCAAGAAGAGGCACAAATGGAGCAAAGTCCTTCATGCACCAAAAAAAATGTCCCTGATGAGGTGGATCCTGACTCTCTGGTGTCCACAAAGAGATGGAGCACTGCAGGTGACAGCAGTGGAAGGAGGAAGAAGACCAGAAAGTCTAAGTGATCAGGATGTGGCTGAGAATAAGCTCCATTAATGTGAACAGTGTGAGGACTGGTAGCCGGCGGCAGGCGATTTACCAGCGTTTGTCTGACGAGAGATCTGACATCTTCTTACAGGAGACGTATCTGAAATGCAATGCTCATGTGTATGCAGCAAAGAGAGACTGGAGACTTGGTCCATCATTCTGGTCCTTCGGGCTGGAGAGGAATGACGGTGTGGGGATCCTCTTTAATACCATGGATGTACAGGTGGACAGAGTCCTGGAGATTCGTCCGGGCCGCTGTCTGATGCTGGACTTTACATTGGACTCCATCCATTATAGAGCAATAAATATTTATGCTCCACAGACCAGGAAAGAGCGGAGGGAACTGTTTGATCACATGAAGCCATATTGCTTTACCTCTAAAGTGTTTATATTGTGTGGGGATTTCAATAGTGTGTCTTGTAATGTGGACAGATCCAGCAGTCACAAGAAACTGAGATATGATGAGACGTTTCTTAATAACATAGTCCAGCAGGCCCACCTAGTAGACCCCCATGGTTCCCATCATACCAGTAAGACATACACATACCATAAGAGTGGTAATGCCAGCAGAATAGACCGGGTGTATATAAAGAGAGAGGCGAGATGCTCTCAGTACAGGATCAGCCCTCTGGAGTTCTCTGACCATTGTATGGTGAGTGTGACGCTGGATCTGGCCCAAGCTATGGTCTGTGGAAAGGGGTACTGGAATGTGAATAGCTTCGTGGTCCAAGATCTACGGTTCAGAGAGGCCTTCACCACCTTCTATAATGATCGTAGGACCACCCAATGTATGTGTGATGACACAGCCGAGTGGTGGGAGACCATGAAAAGTGACATCAAGCAGTTTATTATATGAGCAGCCAGGAGACATAGTAATATGGCGTATATGAGATACTCTGCCCTGAGACTGCACCTGAGCCGGCTATATAGCAGGATGAATGGTGGTGAGGAGGTGGATGGACAGAGCGTCAGCCATATAAAGCAGCGAATGAGGGAGCTGCAGTATGATCGCCTCAAGTCTCTCAAGGCGGAGGGACAGTTTGATAATTGGGGCGTCCATAACCCAGATCCCTTTATTGCCTGTAAAAACAGGGTTAATAAGAAGCTAATCACTGTCTTGTTGGATGAGAATGGGGTGGAGCAGTCACAGCAGGAGGAAGTCCACAAGATCATTGGTGATTATTATAGAGATCTGTATAAAGGGGCTCATATCAATGAGGAGAACATTAAGGCCTATCTGAAGGGGTGTCCCTACCAACGTTAGACCCGGCACAGGCAGATAGTATGGCCGCTCATATAACTGAGGAGGAGGTGAATAAGAGCATTGACTCCTTAAAGGCCAACAAGAGCCCGGGCTGGACGGCCTGACCAGCAAGTTTTATAGAGAGTTCAGGGACTTATTAGCTCGAGATCTGGTGCAGATGTATAATGATTGCCTCTCTGCAGGGAAGCTCCTACAGTCCCAGTATAAATCTGTTCTGGTTCTCCTGGCAAAGAAGGGAAATCTGAAAGATATAAAGAACTGGCATCCATTGTGTTTGCTGAACACGGATTATAAAATTCTGGCCAAGATCTTGTATTATCGGCTGAGTGAGCTGGCAGGTGAGCTCATCATCGCCAACCAGACGTGTGGTGTGAAGGGTCGGACAATAGAGGACTCATTGCTGTTGGTGAGAGAAGCTGTGGCATACATTAAGCAGCACCACGTGGGGGCGTATGTTGTGGGCTTAGACCAGAGTAAAGCCTTTGATAGAGTCCATCATGACTACCTGTATCAGGTGCTGTTACAGTATGGCCTCCCAATGCGGTTTGTGCAGTGGCTGCGGTGTCTGTATAAGGGAGCTATAAGCCTACCACTAATTAATGGTCACTTGGCCAAACCCTTCAAGATCCAGTCAGGGGTGAGGCAGGGTTGTCCTCTCAGCCCGGTGTTGTATGTCTTCAGTTTTGGTCCTTTCCTCAGAAAAGTGCAGGATCATAGAGATTTTACAGGGCTGAGGTGCCGCCTGCAGAATATGGTGGAGGAGGTAAAGTTCTGCGCCTATGCGGATGATGTGTCGGTTGTGGTGTCTTCTAGAGATGATTGTGCGGCTCTACAGCAGGAGATCACAGCCTTCTCCAATGTATCTAACTCCTCTGTGAACATGGAGAAGAGCGAGGCCCTGTGGCTGGGGAGTGACCGTGATGTCTTCTCTGTGCCCTTCAGAACAGTTCAGGGTCAGATAAAGATTCTGGGAGTTGTGTTTGGTGCTGTAGATGATGGGAAGGTGAATTGGAAGGAGAAGCTGGTGGTGTGTGAACGGAAGGTGCAGAGCTGGAGACATTGGAAGCTGACGTATCAGGAGAGGATCCGCCTGCTGAAGACCTTCCTGCTTCCCCTCTTCCTCTATATCAGTGTGGTGTTCCTGGTGCCAGATACGTTGCTCCCCAGACTTACCAATGTCTTCTTTCACTTCTTGTGGGGTAACAGAGTGAATGTGGTCAGGAGAAACATTGTCTACCTCCCTCATAAGGATGGTGGTCTCTCCATGCCTTGTCCAGAGCTCTTCTTTAATCTTTTGTTTCTTATGAAGAATTTTTCGTTTTGTAAGAATTTAGAGAAGGCACCTTGGTCTTGTTTGTTTAAGAGCCAGATCCAGCAGTTTGTGTCTGTGTGGTCGGTAGGGGACCCCATCAAGAGAATCTCAGGACGACTGAAGAATAATGTTTCTTGGTATGGTGTCCACATAATAAGTAAGGTCGTCAGATGGAGGATCCTGTATGATGATGTCAAGCAGCTCAGTAGGAAGGAGCTGTATAAGAATGTCCTGTCATCTCACTTCAGTGTCCAGGTACAACTGAGGGGCGCTCCGAGTCTAGATGTAAAACAGGCTGCAAAAAACGTGCTCGATCCCAGAGTTCCCCCTCATATGAGAGACGTAGCGTGGCTGGCGCTCCATGGTAAAATGTATGTTAGAGATAATCTAAAGTGCAGGAATGTATCAAACAGATCCTGTCCCAGAGAAGAGTGCCCCCATATACTGGAGATGATGGACCATCTGCTGTTAGAGTGTCCCTTTAGTATACATGTATGGGGTCTGTGTCCTTGTCCCTAAAGTTACCGCACCTGGTGGGACAGTCGTATGGTCAGCTGCTGTACGGAGACTTCCAACCTGAGCTCAGGGCGTATAATAGAAGCACTCTGTATATAATAAATGTGGTGACCATCTACCACCTGTGGTGTGCACGGTGCTGCCTGCTCATCAATAAGGAAGTCCTGTCCTGTGACACTGTCAGGTATAAGATCCTAGAAAGTCTCAAGACCATGTATAAGAAGGATATAAAGAGTAACCCAGGTAATGTGACCTGGAGGAATATCCATGTATCGGGATTTGTCAATGTTTGCTAATGTTATTCTGTATGTGATGTAACAACACAATATTTTATCAGATTTTAATGTAATATTTCTGTAATATATTGTTGTCAGTTTTTAAATAAAAAGATCTTTATAGTAGTTGTATTCTAGTACATAGGGCCAGTATTATAGTAGTTATATTCTTGTACATAGGGCCAGTATTAGGGTGAGTTTCCACGGTCAGGAAACGCTGCGTGTTTGGCGCTGTGCGCTGGCGCAGCGCCAAACACGCAGCGTCCAGATGTTACAGCATAGTGGAGGGGATTTCAAGAAATCCCGTCTCCACTATGCGTAACAATACGCAGGTGGCAGACCTGCGTAAACGGACATGCGGCGCGTCTTTTTAGACCGCAGCATGTCCTCGCGTATTGCGGCGACGGTGCGTCGCCGCAACAGAATTAACACAGGGCTATGCAGCCCTGCGCTCTTTCCGGAGGTGTTCCGGAGGTGTCCTGAACACCTCCGGAAAGATCGCGCGTCATAAAGGGGGCGGGGCTTAGACGGAGCCGAATTTCCGCTCCGTCCAAAGCGCTGTGGTTCCGGACCGTGGAACCACAGCCTTATAGTAGTTATATTCTTGTACATAGGAGAGGATAGACGTGTGTTTGTGAGCTCCCAGCAGGGCGGAGGCATGGCTTCTGACCCAGGTGGAGGGGAGGGAAGCTGGGCTGATGATCCAGGGAGAGCCCTCAGCCTGGAGTGTGGCTTGCAGCATGGATCTGGTGGTGATGGAAAGCTGGAAATGGTGGCTGGTGAGTCTTCTAAACCTGCTTGTTATGTTGCTGGATTGAGTGGTAAAGTTACAAGGCAAAGTATTTTTAAGCTGGAAATGCAAATCACCAAATTGCAAGATGAAATTAACAAAGAGACTGATCCAAAGATAAAACTGATGAAAAGTGAGAGCCTGGATGATTGCAGGCGAGAGCTGGTCATTCAGAAAGAAAACCTGGACAAAGATGTAAACTCTGTGCCCAGAAAGGAAACTTGGGCTATGGAGAAAAAGAGGGATCCAGAGCCCAGAAGATGAATAGAAAACAAGTAATGGGTAATAAAGACATTAAATATAAAACTGTGCACGGTGCGGAGCAAGGAAGTCTGGAAAGAAATGTATCACTGATATCAGCCGCACAATGTGAGGGGTCTGAGGCAGCAGACAATGCTCCAGAGGAAAGTGTGTCAGCAAACGTGGGGTTAACTGCAGTGCCCTCTGTATGCAGCAATGTAGTGAGCACAGCTCCCATGAGTGATAAAGTAAGTGCCCCTGTACTGACACTGTGTGTGAGACCCCGCTCAGTGCTGTGTGTGAGACCCCGCTCAGTGGTGCTGTATGTGAGACCCCGCTCACTGGTGCTATATGTGAGACCCCGCTCAGTGCTGTGTGTGAGACCCCGCTCAGTGGTGCTGTATGTGAGACCCCTCTCACTGGTGCTGTATGTGAGACCCGCTCAGTGCGTGTTGACTGTGTGTGATGAGACCCCTTCATGGTGCTGTATGTGAGACCCCGCTCACTGGTGCTATATGTGAGACCCCGCTCACTGGTGCTGTATGTGAGACCCCGCTCACTGGTGCTAGCGATTGCCTGTTTGTAACAGATAATACGAACATTATAATGGACTCTGAACCCTCCATGTCAGTGAATGGAGACCACACTGCAGTAATAATGGACTTTGAATCCTCCATGTCAGTAAATGGAGACCACATTGTGAAACAATCAGTAGTGGATCTGGGCATGTCTGCAACACAAACAGGTGTCAGTAATCATGGGGCTGGAGAGAGCTCCAGCACTGATCCTTCAGCGGCGGTGGAGATTTCCAGCACTGATCCTCCTGTGGCTGGGGAGAGCTCCAGCGCTGATCCTCCTGTGGCTGGGGAAAGCTCCAGCACTGACCCATCTGCTGACCAACATCAGTTCAGGAGACTGTTCTCCAATGTCACGAGACTAGTGAACCCTCCACCTCAGAGGAGGAACGCAGTCAGGATAAAGTACATGGGACCAGAGGAGAAAATCCCATCCAGAATCTATATTGGAAAAATTCTTCTGAAAGAGTTTATGAAGTTTAAGGCGTCTGAGGTCTACGCTCTGATCCATGTCCCATCCAGCAGGATCTATGACATCAGCTTTAAGCTCCCGTGTGATCTGGATCTGTTCTGGAACATCTATAATGACACTAGAGAAGATGAGATCTGGGATCATCTCCAGTGATATACAGCTGTCTAAGCCGCAGGAAATAATGGCCACTGTCCTGTTCCAGTCTGAGGTGGTGGCGCTGGCGGATCTGCAGCATTGGCTGAGCCGGCAGTGCATGGTGAGAAGTTATCCTGAGAAGATCTATGATGAGGAGCAAATATGGAATGGAGGATATTCTGTGAAAATCCAGCTTCTACAAGAGAATGGTGTAACCAGACATCTGCCGCACTCCTTCTACCTGGGCTCAGAGAGGGGGATTTGCTACTACCCCGGTCAGCCACGTCTGTGCCATAGATGTGGGGGCAGGCACCTCGCCATGAACTGCTCTCGTATTACATGCTCATTGTGTGGACACTTCGGACATACAAAGGACAAATGCACAGGACCCGTCATCTGTAACCTGTGCTCAGGATCCGGGCATACGTTCCGGGATTGCCCTCATGCAGAACATAATAAATATAATGACCAGACTTCCCTGGAAATTATGAAAAAAGATGTCACCAGAGGTGCAGATGTTGTGCAAGAAGCCGGCACTGATGAGATGATAAATCATAGTAACAGTGAACCTGCTCCAGAGTCTGATGTAATATTAATGGATGCTGCACTACTAGGACCACCAGCCACTGAAGAAATGCCTAAAGCATCACCAGACACTGAGGAAACATCTAAAGTGCCACCAGCCACTGAAGAAAGACGTAAACCACCATCATTGGCCATGAAAGTAAGATCTAAACAATGGTCAGCCACTAAAGTCGGGCCTAAAATACCAGTAACTAAAATGATACCCAAGGTGTCCAGGAAACCTGTCGCCAAACCGTCCAACCAGCTTCCCAGTACATCTGTAGAAACAGGTAATGTGTCTGCAGTGTCCAGTGTGGATGTGGGAGGTTTTGTGACTATAAAAAGGAGAAAAGCCTATGTAGATGCCTTCAGAGAATTCTTACCAGCACAGAAAACCTCTGATCTTCCAGAGCTGGCGATAAGTCCGGGACGTTGCAGTGTACTGGGAGAAGACAAAGAAGAAGAGGCACAAATGGAGCAAGGTCCTTCATACATCACAGAAAATGTCTCTGATGAGGTGGATCCTGACCCTCCGGTGTCCACGAAGAGATGGGGCACTGCAGGTGACAGCAGTGGAAGGAGGAAGAAGACCAGAAAGTCTAAGTGATCAGGATGCGGCTGAAAATAAGCTCCATTACTGTGAACAGTGAGACATATCTGAAGGGCAATGCAATGTGAATACGGCCAAGAGAGACTGGAGAGACCGGGTCCGTCATTCTGGTCCCTCAGTCTGGAGAGAAATGACGGTGTGTAATAACATGGATGGCAAGGTGGACGGAGTCCTGGAGATCTGTCTGATGCTGGACTCCATCCATTATAGAGAGATAAACATTTATGTTCTGTAGATCAGGAAAGAACAGAGGGAACTGTGGGGATCTATTAATGTGTTCTGCTATTATTGTGTCTGTGATGTAACAATGCAATATTTATTTCCCTTATGTATTATTTTGGGATTTTCATGTAAATATTTTGTATATATGGTTGTGAGTTTTTAAAATAAAAGATCATTATAGTAGTTATATTTTTATACATAGGAAAATATTATAGTAGTTATATTTCTTGAACATAGGGGGCAGTATTATAGTAATATTCTTGTATATAGAGGCAGTATTATAGTAGTTATATTCATGCACAGGGTAGCAATATTATAGTAGTTGTATTCTTGCACATAGAGGGCAGTATTATAGTAGTTATATTCTTGTATATAAGGGGCAGTATTATAGTAGTTATATTCTTGTAAATAGGGACAGTATTATCGTAGTTATATTACTGTACATAGGGCGGTATTATAGTAGTTATATTTTTATATATAGGGGAAATATTATAGTAGTTATATTATTGTACATAGGGTTCAGTATTATAGTAGTTATATTATTGTACATAGGAGCAGTAGTATAGGAGTTATAACCTTGTACATACTAGCAGTATTATAGTAGGTATATTATTGTGCATAGGGGCAGTTTTATAGTAAATAAAAAAAATTCAGCTCCATGAAAATCCAAAAACTCTTCTTCATTGGTGTGAAAAGAAAACATTCCAGTCGATGAATTAAAATCCCATGATAGTAGATAAAACATCTAGTTTCAGGTAGTGAAAACCTTAGTCAAGTTACCATACAAATGGAAGGGTTGGAACATATACAGAGCAGAATTCTGTTTTCACATTTGAAGCCTAATTAACATTGAATCCAGTAAGGCTGGGATCACGAGCTAAAAGATACAACATGGCAGCATCTTCTAAGATGTGTGAGGCATACAGACCCTACTTCGACAAACCATGGGCGCCTCATTTCACATGTGAATACTGCAAGAGAACTCTTGAGCGTAAGGTGAACAATTGTTGATAGCTAAGATATCAAGATTTTAATTTTTTAAATTCCTCATTACAGCTTAAAAGAACTGTTGTTAAAATAAGTGCAAATTTTTTTACCGCTATAGAACATGTATAATTGTATATCATACAGTTCAATACACTTATATATTTTATTCTCATGTTTAATACCTTACAGGCTGGTACAGAGGAGAAAAAAGGGCAATGAAATTTGCTATCCCACGAATTTGGCGAGTACATAGTGACCTCGACAACAACTGTTACTTCGGTATGGTGGAACCATCCAAACGTCGAACTGGCAAGTGTGCGCGTCCTATCACCTATCCAGACATTCCTTCCTCAGTTGCTCCAGTTTCACACTGCCCTGAGCTGCCTGTACCCATTCCTCCAGAAGGAGTTCAGCCATCTTCAGGGGAATGTAGACAGTCTGAGAGTGAGGAAGACAATGCAGATCCAGAATACAGTTTCAAAAAAGAAAGAACACCTTCCTACCCTAACCAAAAAGACCTTAACGATCTCAACAAAGACCTCAACGATCTCAACAAAGACTCGTCTCACCAAGTCAAACGCTGAGCTTCTCAAGTCCAGGCTCAAAAAGTGGAACTTGTTAGACGAAAGTGTCAAAGTAGCTGATCAGAGAAAGCGTCATCAAACTTTTGCCAGCTTCTTCAGTCAGAAAGATGGACTATGCTTCTGCAACAATGTGGCAGGTCTATTCGAAGCTATAGGAATCATGTGCAACTCGAGTGAGTGGCGCCTATTCATAGATAGTTCATCCAGGAGCCTCAAAGCCGTGCTGCTGCATAACTGGAACAAGTACCCGTCTCTGCCTGTGGCGCACTGGGTTCACCTCAAAGAGGACTACACCAGTGTCAAGCTGCTGTTATGTGTCTTGAAGTAAGAGGATTATGGCTGGGACATCATTGGAGACTTCAAAATGGTGGCATTTCTGATGGGCCTCCAAAGCGGTTTTACGAAGTTTCCTTGTTTTCTTTGCCTTTGGGACAACTGGGACACCAATCAGCACTATCACAGTCGGGACTGGCCACAGAGGACTGAGTTTTCTGTGGGAAATAATAACGTGAAGTGGGAGCAATTGGTGGACACACGGAAAGTGCTGATGCCAACCCTGCACCTCAAGTTAGGCCTGATAAAACAGTTTGTCACAACTCTCGACAAAGAATCGGCGGCCTTCATGTACCTACAAGATCTCTTTCCTAAGCTGTCTGAGGCAAAGGTAAAAGCTGGTGTCTTCGTCGGACCACAAATCAAGCAGATTCAAGAGAACGAAGAATTCGTAAAGAAGATGACTAGAAAAGAGAAAGCAGCTTGGAGCAGCTTTGCTGCAGTGGTGCATGGTTTCCTGGGCAATCACAAGGATGGGAGATATATGCAACTGGTTCAGACTCTGATAAAGAACTTTGGAAAAATGGGATGTAGGATGTCTCTCAAAGTACATATCTTGGATGCTCATCTTGACAAATTCAAGGAAAACATGGGGGCTTACTCAGAAGTGCAAGGCGAGCGCTTTCATCATTATATAAGGGACTTTGACCGACGCTACCAAGGACAATATAACGAGAACATGATGGGAGACTATATTTGGGGGTTGATTCGTGAAAGTGATTTGCAGTATAATCGTAAATCGACAAAAGCTACTCACTTCTAAACCACTCTTGCTCATCTTGGCCAATATTAAACGCATATGCAATGTTTTTGTGACTATCAAAAAAAAGAAACGATGAACAATTTCGATTTCTCTATGCAAATACGTAAAACTGAATATTTCACTGTCCTGGTCACAAAAGCAAAGTCTATAATTAAATAGTTTTTCTTGACTATTTAAGCATGAGTAACCGGAATATAGCACTTAAAAGCTTAAGACAAAAATTGTGTTACATAGTGTAATATTTTTATAAATGTACTAGCTGTAGTACCCGGCTTCGCCCGGGTTAATTAATAACTGCTGTTAGCTGTAACAAAATAGACTATGTTAACAAAAATTTATTCTGCACATAAAAATCACACACCAAAACGTGCGGGGGTTAAAATTTCCATTCAACACATAGCCTATGATGCTCCTGGGGTTGAGATGTGCGGGCATGCAAAATTTATGCCCGTAAGTACAACGGTGCAGATTCCTATCCCGGGCCAAAATTATTTGCCGTTTGGAATGCGCGGGGTTAAAATTTCGACTCAAAACCTAGCCTATGACGCTCCCGGGGTCGAGACGTGCGGGTGTGCAAAATTTCATGCCCGTAAATGCAGATTCCTATGCCGGACATACACACAAGCATTCAGCTTTATCCCCATTATGTAGATAGGGCCAAAATTGTTTGGCGATTTGGAACGCGCGGGGTTAAAATTTCGATTCAAAACATAGCCTAGGACGCTTTCGGGGTCGAGACGTGCGGGCGTGCAAAATTTCATGCCCATAAGTGCGACGGTGCGGATTCCAATCCCGGACAAACATACCCACATACATACACACATACATACATTCATTCTTTATATATTAGATTCTTATTATTACACTATTTCTATTATCCATAAGCTGTTTTACCTTGATGCAATATAAGCAATGGGAAGTATAGGAACTTTATTATCCAAATCCATTCAATCCTTCACCTACTTTGATGTAAAATATGAATAATTAATCATGTAGTTTAATGTCCTTTCTAAAATTCAGACCCATCGGTACCTTGTATTCAGATTAAATATCCACCAAGCCTCACATCTTTTCACAGCAGCCTCTCTGTTTCCCCTTCTGTTACTGGTGAATACCTGATCGATGGCATAAAACATTATTCCTGATGTGTCACTATGATGTTTTTCAATGAAATGCTTTGATGCCTGAGAAATTAGCTTCTGAGAGTTTTCTTGGTTGTGTATGTCGTAGATGTGCTCCATAATGCGGACCTTTAGTTGCCGAGTGGTACAGCCAATGTATTAAAAGTTGCAGTGGGAGCGCTCCACGACATACAAAACAAAATGTTAGTTTTAAATCCAAAAATACAATGTTGCTTTTCTGTACATTGAAATTGAATTTTAGATTGAATGGATTCAGATTCATATAGACAATGAATGATGTTATGGTAGATTCATTGGATGCCCAGATGAGGAGCAAATCATCGATGAATCTGCCATACCAGACTATACAGTCCAGAAAAGGATTGGTGACATTGAAGATGTAGCACTCCTCCCACCAACTCATGGTTAAGTTGGTGACAGAAGGTGAATATTTAGCACCCATAGAAACGCCTACGGCTTGTATACAAAAGGTGCCATTGAAATTAAAGAAATTGTTTTTCATCAAAACATTCACAGTATCCTTGATGAATTCCTGAAGTATAGATGAAAAATTGCCCTATTTAGCAAGGTGGTAATTAAGTGCATGAATAGCCACTGAATGGGGGTTCGAGGTATATTGTGTTATGACATCATACCCCACTCAAGTAAACTGTTTATGCCATGTTATGTCTTACACCGATAGTAACACATCTTTCATATCCTTGAAGAAACCTGGTACCCTTTGTACTAAAGGTTGTAGGAGATAGTCAATCCATTCTCCTATTCTTTCTCCCTTATGGCCGATATTATGGGGCGCATGGGTGGGGTGATAACCCATTGTGTATTTTGGGTAATGCCTGCAAGCTGGGGATAATTGGGTCTGAATTTTAAAAAATTCTATCTCTTTTTTTAGTGATAACACCCAGGGAGATACCATCATCGATCAAGTTAAAGAGATTTTCCTTACACAGTGAAGTTGGATTACTGGACAGAGGCCGATAAATATTTGAATTAGATGACGTGGTGTTCATTATCACAATCGAGCTGCCGTTATCAGACTTTATCAGCAGGTGAGCTGGACTCTATCTTTCCCGCAGTAATATACTAGTTATATTCTTGTAGATAGGGACAGTATTATAGTAGTTATATTCTTGTACATAGGGGCAGTATTATAGTAGTTATATTCTTGTACATAGGGGCAGTATTATAGTAGTTATATTCTTGTACATAGGAGCAGTATTATAGTAGTTATATTCTTGTACATAGGGGCAGTATTATAGTAGTTATATTCTTGTACATAGGGGCAGTATTAGGCCGGCGTCACACACAACGACAAAAAATCGGTCCGTTTTAGACGGTCGATTGTCGGATCAAAATGCAAACATCACACATCCTTCTGGCATCCAATTTTCCTTCAAAGATGCGATTTAGTCACATGTGTGTGTACCTTGTAACATCCGATTTTCATCCGACTTGCGAGATTTTCTCGCAGGCTTGCAAAACTGACATATAATGGATCCAAAAGAATAGTATTTCAATCACAAAAAAAGAATAGATATATACACATAGAACACATATATATATATATATATACATGTCATTGTGACATGTATATATACATATATTTATAGTTCCTAGACTTCTACATACTGTAATAGCCGCTAATTCAATTGCCGGCTTTTGTGAAATCACAGAAGCCGACATGAAATGATACATTGTTTCCACACAGTTAACCATGTCATTTCCTGTATTTTGATATTTGTTTAGAACTTACAATTACATGAGTGTATTTGTGCTAAATTTCAGACATGTAGGGGTTAATTAAAAGTGTAAATTCGTTGACAAAAAAATGCGAGGGCTCCCGCTGTATTTTCTCCACCAGACAGACAAAGCAAGCGAGTGGGGGCAGATAATAATAGCCTAGGGAGGGTACTTTTTTTTGTGCCCCCCCCTGGCTACTAACATCTGCCCCCAGACACCCCAGAAAGGGCAAATCTATAATTAGATTCGCCCTTTCTGGCACTTTGCCCGTCTATTCCCATTGCCCTGTAGCGGTGGCGAATGGGTTAATAATCTCACCTTACTGTCACCTTAGTATTGAAAGGTGACCTTAAGGCAGGTTAATAATTGAGAGCTGTCAATTAGACAACTATCAATTATTAATCCTATTGAAGTAAATTAAAAAAACACAGACACATTAATAAAAATTAATTTTAATGAAATAAAAACACATTTTTTTGACCATATTTTATTTTACACTTAATCCGTGCGAAGCCATTGATGTCCTAAAATAAAGAAAAAAAAATAAAAAAACATTATTCTTACCTATTCCGCTGATCTGTCACATCCCACGCTGTAATCCTTCACAAAGGGTTAACTAGCTTTGAGCCAAGCAGTGCAAGTAATCCTGCGTGCTCTGCTCAAAGCTCCTGAATGAATAAGTTCCTCTCCTGGCGACAGGAGAGGATGTGTTTCATGAATGAAGCTTAATTGATTGTGTCCACTTTCCCTTTAGGTCAGGTCACTAAAGTTAAATTGCCAATAAATCAATTAAGCTCCATTCATGAATCTATTCCTCTACTTTCTGTGGTAGAGGAACTTATTCATTCAGGGGGTTACAGCTAGGAGACAGAATTATCTCCCTGCTAACTGTAACCACTTAACCCTTTCTGATGGATTACACCGTGGGACCTGACTGTACATCGGATTGGTAAGTATAATTTTGCTTTTTTATTTTATTTTTATTACAGGAAATGGTTTTAGCAGGAAAATAAAATATTGTCAAAAACTGTGTGATTATTTAATTAAACTTATTTTTTATTAAACTGTGTGTGTTTGATTTTTCTTTCATACAATAGGATTAATAATTGATAGTTGTCTAATTGACAGCTCTCAATTATTAACCTGCCTTAAGGTCACCTTTCAATACTAAGGTGACAGTAAGGTGAGATTATTAACCCATTCGCCACCGCTACAGGGCAATGGGAATAGACGGGCAAAGTGCCAGAAAGGGCGAATCTAATTATAGATTTGCCCTTTCTGGGGTGTCTGGGGGCAGATGTTAGTAGCCAGGGGGGGCACAAAAAATGTACCCTCCCTAGGCTGTTATTATCTGCCCCCACTAGCTTGCTTTGTCTGTCTGGTGGAGAAAATACAGCGGGAGCCCACGCATTTTTTTTCAACGAAATTACACCTTTAATTAACCCCTACATGTCTGAAATTTTGCACAAATACACTCATGTAATTGTAAGTTCTAAACAAATATCAAAATACAGGAAATGACATGGTTAACTGTGTGGAAACAATGTATCATTTCATGTCGGCTTCTGTGATTTCACAGAAGCCGGCAATTGAATTTGCGGCTATTACAGTATGTAGAAGTCTAGGAAATATTAATATATATATATATACATGTCACAATTACATATATATATATATATATATATATATATATATATATATATATATATGTATTCTATGTGTGTTTATCTATTCTTTCTATTCTTTATTAAAGCTGTCAGTGTGATTTTACAGTATAGCCGGGGATGAATTGCCGGCTTTTCTAAAGGACACCGATGCGATTTCATCGCAAGTCACACAGTGTGGTCCATTTGTAATCCGATTTTTCATCGCTCCCATAGACTTGCATTGGCGATTGTCGACCCACAATCGGTGACAATCGCAGCATGCTGCGATTGTACACGGACGTTTAAAACGGACCACAAAATAACGGATACTGGGAGCTGCTCCATAGATTAACATAGGGCAGACTGCAATACGATTTTTCATCGCATTGCAGTCGTCCGATTATGTCGCCAGTGTGACGCCGGCCTTATAGTACTTATATTCTTGTACATAGGGGACAGTGTTATAGTAGTTACATTCTTGTACATAGGGACAGTATTATAGTGTTTATATTCTTGTACATAGGGGGCAGTATTATAGTAGTTATATTCTTGTACATAGGGGACAGTATTATAGTAGTTACATTCTTGTACATAGGGGCAGTATTATAGTAGTTATATTCCTGTACACAGGGGCATTATTATAGTAGTTATATTCTTGTACATAGGGGCAGTATTATAGTAGTTATATTCTTGTACATAGGGGACAGTATTATAGTAGTTATATTCTTGTACATAGGGGCAGTATTATAGTAGTGATATTCTTGTACATAGGAGCGGTATTATAGTAGTTATATTCTTGTATATAGTGGACAGTATTATAGCAGTTATATTCTTGTACATAGGATCAGTATTATAGTAGTTATATTCTTGTACATAGGGGCAGTATTATAGCAGTTATATTCTTGTACATAGGGGCAGTATTATAGTAGTTATATTCTTGTACATAGGGACAGTATTATAGTAGCTATATCTTGTACATAGGGGCAGTATTATAGCAGTTATATTCTTGTAAATAGGGAGCAGTATTATAGTAGTTATATTCTTGTACATAGGGGCAGTATTATAGTAGTTATATTCTTGTACATAGGGGCAGTATTATAGTAATTATATTCTTGTATATGGGCAGTATTATAGTAATATTATTCTTGTATATAGGGGACAGTATTACAGTAGTTATATTCTTGTACATAGGGGCAGTATTCAGCGTCGGACTGGAGTACCTTGGGCCCACCAGAGAAAAATTATTCTTGGGGCCCACCATCATACTTCCCAACCTTTGAAGAAGGGAAAGAGGGACAAAGGCTGTGGCACGCTGTGCCTGCTGCAGCAAATTTTAGGCCATGCCACGTTGCACCACAGACTGTCCAGGAGTTGTTGGATGCTTTAGTCCAGGTGTGGGAGGAGATCCCTCAGGAGACCATCCGTTGCGCTCATTAGGAGCATGCCCAGAAGTTGTAGTGAGGTCATACAGCATACCTCCCAACTTTTGAAGACAGGAAAGAGGGTCAAAGGCTGCGGCGCGCTAAGCGCGCCGCCGCAAATTTTAGGCGACGCCCTGACCACACCCATTTCACAACTAATCACACCCATATCCTGGCCCCAGGCGTACCCATTTAGCACTGCTGATCACACTGACTGGTAATGAGGGTACAGTGGCTGGCATTATGGGCACAGTGGTTGGTACTGAGGAAAAGAAAGAAAGAGCAGCGAGAGAGAAAGAAAGGAGAGAGAAAGAACAAACAGAGAAAGAAAGAGAGGAAAGAAAGAAAAGAGAGAGAGAAAGAAAGAACAGAGAGAAAGAACAGAGAGCGAGAAGGAAAGAACAGAGAAAGAGAGAACAGAGAGAGAAAGAAAGACTAGAGAGAGAGCCAGAGGCGTAGCTAGGGTTTTGGTTTAGTGGGGGCGAAACTTCTGAGTGGGCCCCTAATCAGAGAACCTCAGCAAATGACCGCGCTGTTGCCAAAAATAATCTATATATAAAAAGACCAATATTGATATCACGGCCATATGGTCAGTGGTAAATAATACCAGTCCTACAGAACATATAATAGATTACAGCACAGGTACAGATAATGACTTACCGCTGACGTTCTTTCTAATGGAATTGTTCACTTTTCATGTCTTTTCCATCTGGCCCAGACTGATAAAGACGACTCCTCCAGCCAGGACTCGACTACAGAGAATACAACAAAGACACGTTTCACTTCTCATATTTTTAGCACTGTCACGGTCACCAATTGGACTATTCTCAACCTGCACAAACTCCTCATCCTGCTGATACCCCAATACTGAGCCGCTGCTGTCGTATGTGTCCCTATTACTACACCTGATACTCCAATACTGAGCCGCTGCTGCCGTATGTGTCCCTATTACTGCACCTGATACCCCAATACTGAGCTGCTGCTGCCGTATGTGTCCCTATTACTGCACCTGCTGTGTGGTTCTGTGTGACCTCTAAATTCTAAAGCACCCCTCTAGAATATAGTAATGCCGGGTGCAAGTGCCCTAGAAAACAGTGCCCACATTTTGTCCCCTAGACTGTAATAATGCCCTGTATGCCCCTTTGACAGTCACAGTAACCCGAGTTCCCCTATAACAATAAGTGTCCACTTTACATTTAATAATGTCCCAAGTCTCCCCCTGTACATCTCCCCTATACACAGAATAATGCCCCTCACTGGATATATACTGACCCCTTAATGTCCCCAAACTATTTAATGGGTCCAACACTGTATGATGGCCCCTAGATAGCATCCATACAGCATAATACACCAGATAGTCCTCAATATAGTATAATGCACCCCATAGGCAGCCTCTATATTATAATAAACCCCCATAGGCAGAGTCTATAATATAATGCACCACCATAGGCAGCCGCTATATTATAATGCACCCCCATAGGCAGCCTCTGTAGTATAATGCATCCCCATAGGGAGTCTCTGTAGTATAATGCACCCCAATATGGAGCCTCTGTAGTATAATGCAGCCCCCATATACAGCCTCTGTAGTATAACGAAGTCCCATATACAGCCTCTGTAGTATAATGCAGCCCCATATACAGCCTCTGTAGTATAATGCAGCCCCATATACAGCCTCTGTAGTATAATGCAGCCCCATATACAGCCTCTGTAGTATAATGCAGCCCCATATACAGCCTCTGTAGTATAATGCAGCCCCATATACAGCCTCTGTAGTATAATGCACCCCCCATATAGAGCCTCTGTAGCATAATGCAGCCCCATATACAGCCTCTGTAGTATAATGCACCCCCATTAAAAAAAAAAACAATACTCACCTCCCGGCTCCTGTGCTGCTCACTGTTCTCCCTCTCAGCGTCTGACTGCCGGCGCCGGCAGGTGACATCATCGCGCCCGCTGTCAGACGCTGAGAGGGGGATTATGGGAGAGAAGGAGCGCTCGCTTCTTCTCTCTCTATGCGGTCAGCTGTATCGGCTGGATGCCGTTATAGCTGACCCTCCGATGACGGGTGGGGGGGTGGGGGGCCCCCCCACCGCCTGTTCAGGTGGGGGGCCCCCCCACTGCCTGTTCAGGCCCCATAGCGGCCGGGTGGCAGAGCAGGGAGAGCGATTCTCCCTGCTCTGCCGCAGAATGTAACTGTAGCGTAGCTCCGAGTGGGCCCCCTCAGAGCGCGGGGTCCGGGGCCACCGCCCCCTCTGCCCCGCGACCTATCCTTTCAAATCAGGGCCCACCACGCAGGAGCTGGGGGCGGGGCCCACCGGTGTCCCGGTGGCTCAGTCCGACCCTGGCAGTATTATAGTAGTTATATTCTTATACATAGGGGCAGTATTATAGTAGTTATATTCGTGTACATAGGAGCAGTATTATAGCAGTTATATTCTTGTACATAGGGGCAGTATTATAGTAGTTATATTCTTGTACATAGGGGCAGTATTATAGTAGTTATATTCTTGTACATAGGAGCAGTATTATAGTAGTTATATTCTTGTACATAGGGGCAGTATTATAGTAGTTATATTCTTGTACATAGGGGCAGTATTATAGTAGTTATATTCTTGTACATAGGGAGCAGAATTATAGTAGTTATATTCTTGTACATAGGGGCAGTATTATAGTAGTTATATTCTTGTACATAGGGGCAGTATTATAGTAGTTATATTCTTGTACATAGGAGCAGTATTATAGCAGTTATATTCTTGTACATAGGGGCAGTATTATAGTAGTTATATTCTTGTACATAGGGGCAGTATTATAGTAGTTATATTCTTGTACATAGGAGCAGTATTATAGTAGTTATATTCTTGTACATAGGGGCAGTATTATAGTAGTTATATTCTTGTACATAGGGGCAGTATTATAGTAGTTATATTCTTGTACATAGGGAGCAGAATTATAGTAGTTATATTCTTGTACATAGGGGCAGTATTATAGTAGTTATATTCTTATACATAGGGGCAGTATTATAGTAGTTATATTCTTGTACATAGGGGCAGTATTCTAGTAGTTATATTCTTG
The DNA here is from genome assembly GCA_033576555.1 of Oophaga sylvatica. Taxonomy (NCBI): domain Eukaryota; kingdom Metazoa; phylum Chordata; class Amphibia; order Anura; family Dendrobatidae; genus Oophaga; species Oophaga sylvatica. Next base: position 37,701 of record JARQOD010002515.1, read on the forward strand.
TACATAGGAGCAGTATTATAGTAGTTACATTCTTGTACATAGGAGCAGTATTATAGTAGTTATATTCTTGTACATAGGAGCAGTATTATAGTAGTTATATTCTTGTACATAGGGGCAGTATCATAGTAGTTATATTCTTGTACATAGGAACAGTATTATAGTAGTTATATTCTTGTACATAGGGGGCAGTATTATAGTAGTTATATTCTTGTACATAGGGGCAGTATTATAGTAGTTATATTCTTATACATAGGAGCAGTATTATAGTAGTTCTATTCTTGTACATAGGGGCAGTATTATAGTAGTTATATTCTTATACATAGGGGGCAGTATTATAGTAGTTATATTCTTGTACATGGGGCAGTATTATAGTAGTTATATTCTTGTACATAGGGGCAGTATTATAGCAGTTACATTCTTGTACATAGGGGCAGAATTATAGTAGTTATATTCTTGTACATAGGGGCAGTATTATAGTAGTTATATTCTTGTACATAGGGCAGTATTATAGTAGTTATATTCTTGTACATAGGGGCAGTATTATAGTAGTTATATTCTTGTATATAGGGGTCAGTATTATATCAGTTGTATTCGTGTACCTAGGGAGCAGTATTATAATTGTTACATTTTCTTTGCTACATTCCATAAGTTGGATTCACTTTTTCTGCATTCTCTTCACCTCGCTGTGAACTGAGTGCATTATGGGATTTGTAGTTCCCGCAGTGACATTAGTCCAGTGTCAGATTTACTCCCAGCAGGATTAATTACCGAAAAGTGACAGGGCACACGGTGGAAATGCCACCTATCTGACAAATATAGATGTGGCTTTCCCTCCCCCTTAATAACATGTAAAAGAAAAATTCCCAGCAGTGTCCATAGCAACAGCCCTGTAAAAAAAACACAAGTCGGAGAACGCAAACTTTACCACCTTCGAGAAACTGAGGAACTAGGGGCTTCGGGTTCATGGCTGAGCCGCTGACATAACACAAGACACGATGATCAGTGGCCATATAAATGTTCGTGTCAGAGGCATGAGGCATGCAGAATATTTAAAAACAATACCAAGAGGGTCTGCGCCTCATAGTTTAGAATAGGGAGGAGGAAACAAAGAGTCACTGGTGACGAGAATCCATAATGCAAAAGGTAAATATTTATTTAAACATATCAAAAAGTGACACAAGAATATATGAACAATGAAAACACATTAAAAGGACAGGTGCGAATACAAGGGGAGAGATCTCCCAGCAGTAAGGCAAAGATACATTTGTGGCAGAGATGATAGTATAATACATTAAAGCTCATAACACATAAAGTGTCTCCCCCACAAAGAAGGTATGAAAAATAACAGAGCTACACATAGTATTGCCACATAAAATAGAGCATGCTTTTCACAAAACAGTGTGCATGGGTAAAAAACGCCAGTAGAGATAAGTACAATGCTGGTCGGTACCATATATTCTTGTGTCACTTTTTGATATGTTTAAATAAATATTTACCTTTTGCATTATGGATTCTCGTCACCAGTGACTCTTTGTTTCCTCCTCCCTATTGTATTTATATGAGTGGTGATTTGGTCACACGTATCTGTGTGACCCACTGTTTCTGATATACCCATGCAGCTGTATCTCTTCATAGCCTCATAGTTTAGGCATGCCTCATACCTGATTATGTCTCTTGCCCGTATTTTGGTGTTTCATGGCACTATGTCTAGATAAAGGAGTGAGACTCTGATTTATAGAATGGTGACAATACATGTTGCTGTGACTGATGACATGCCCACAGGCAGGGCATAGCCAACCCCATTGCCTGGGACAGAAGAGCATGCAATCGAATAGTGAATCGCATGCTATATGTTGTGTGCTAGGGTTAACCCCTTGTGTGCCAGACCCCCTCTATAATGCAAGGCTCCAGTGATCATTAACGTGAGGAGCAGTGGACAGAGAGGGAGGTGCAGGGGCATGGGTTGAAGGTGCAGGAATGGATGCCAGGACCATTGTCGTGGTGCTACACCTGGGCACCTCTGTAGCTCTGAGGAGGTTAAAGCAACGGTGTAGGGCTGGATCAATGTGTCACCGCTGCCAGAAAGCCAATAGGAGCTGCCTGCCAAGAGATGGGCTTGGCTTGGTAAGAGACACAGAGCTAGCTATAGAGAGAGAAGACAGGCAGGATCTCAGCTCCGAGTCCCCAGCACCTACCATACAATGAAATGTAAGAGCTGACAAAGTACCACCTGAGGATTTCATAGCATTGGCATCTTTGGGGGGCTTGGGAGGGAGGGGAGGGCATTGCACATTTGTCTTTTGCATTTAATCTATCTCCCTATCCCCCCTCTTTTTCCCTGTAGGATATTGCACACAGAGTGTCAGAATTGGGGGGCTGAAGGCATCTCATCATCACATCCACACCACCACCATCATGGATACCTCTGGACACCTTCATGATTCAGGGGTTGGCGACATGGATGAAGAACCCAAGTGTCACTGCCCGTTATCGGGGGACTCTGTGAACCAGCTGCAGAGCCAGAGCTACCATCACAGCCTGTTGCACTCATCCTCTCCGTCAGCTTTCAGGGCACCTCCTTCCAACAACTCAACCGTCCTCCACCACCCTTCTTCCTCCAGGCAGGGCAGCCAGCTCAATTTAAGTGACCACTTGGTTGGACACTCTCCAACTTCAGCGTCTACAAGTGGGGCTGGCGGAGGATGCAAGCACAGACAAGCCAGTCCTCTCGTCCACAGAAGGGACAGCAACCCTTTCACCGAAATAGCCATGAGCTCTTGTAAATACACAGGGGGGGTGATGAAACCCCTCAGCCGACTAAGTGCCTCCAGAAGGAACCTGATAGACTCGGAGCCTGAGAGCCAACCTCTTCAGATCTTCAACTCCAGCAACGCTCCCGAGATAGTCATCTCTTCCAAGGATGAGCACCACTCCAACCAGAATCTGCACCACCATCCCAATGCCACGCAGAACCACCAACACTCAGGCAATAACACCTCCACCACCAACTACCCCAAACCCAACAAGAGGAAGCACCAAAACATTGGATACAAATTGGGACATAGGAGGGCACTTTTCGAGAAACGGAAGAGGCTTAGTGACTACGCGCTGATATTCGGGATGTTTGGAATAGTTGTCATGGTCATTGAGACAGAACTGTCATGGGGTTTGTACGAAAAGGTAGGATCAACACCTCTGCGGAGAAGACACTTGGGTTTGGGTGTTTGAGCGGGTTACATGGTGCAGGGTGTTCTCACATTGATACAATATGGCACCTTACTTAGCCTTGGTACATAAGAACCATCACAGTGGCTCATCCCCAATCAGGCGACTACTCCTCCAGGCAGGGGCGGACATATCATTGGTGCAACCTGTGCAGCCGCACAGGGGCCCAAGAGGTGAGGGTCCATTTATACCTCCAAAGCAGGGGCAATTTTGCATTTTTAGGAGATTTTGGGATGCAAAGGGCCCATGTATTGTTCTTGCACAGGGACCCTTTTCTGACTTTGTCCGACAGTGACTCCAGGACCATGGTGTCTCTGGCTCTGAAGGCGTTAATGGGTCTCACACTTGCTAGGTTGACTGCTCGCTTCCTATCATCGGGTTCAGGGAGAGTAATCGTCTCATCACCCACGGATTCCTATACGGTCGCAGACTTGAATATGCTCACATACATAGACACAGCCGATATGCAGAAATGTAGAGGATGCTGGGAGAAAAATGGCTACAGGTGTCATGTAGGCAGCTACAGGAGGTGATTGTCTGGGATTTGCACTGGGAATAAGATGCCGCTATGATGAAGCATCAGGGATGGAGCAGGAGACATCAGAACGGAGGTGGGGGGCGGAATATGGGACTTCTCATAGGAGCGTTCCCCACTTGCTCCGAAGAAGCAGGCAGAATGTACAATGAGCTCTCCCTCCCGATCTGCAGTCAGGAGGAGAAGCTTCTTCTAAGTCGCAGCCCTCAGCACCATCTGCTGAGTAAATCTTAAGATTTCATTGAGGAGAGGAAATGTCAAGGAGTAAAATTAAGGAAATGGAGTTAATGGGAAGGTGGGGGAACATCAAGTCATCCTATATCCATATGCAAGGGAGATGGGTGGGAATCCAACACCAGTGTGTGAAAAGAGGAGAAGACTGATAAGCAATACTGATAGTGGTGGTCACCCAGCTTTCCCAGTGTCCTCAGCGGCAAACCATGATCAATGTGTTCCATAAGCTGTGTTCTTCATCAAAGAGCAGGCTGAGTCATCTAGCTGTAAGCGTTACCCATAAACCTACCCTACCGATAACGAAAATCATCAGGGTCTCCAGTCTGGCAGTATACACACAGGGGGTATCACCCAGCTTTCCCAGTATCCTCATGGCAAGCCATGATCAATGTGTCTAACTAGATCCATTCTTTATCAAGGCGCTAGCTGAGTGATCCACGGTGAAGAGTCATTTGAGTCTACCAATAATGATAATCCCCGCCTGACAGCATGCACATTGGGCAGATCATTCAGCTTTCCCAGTGTCATTAATAGTTAATAATGATGAATGTGTCCCACATTAATTATCATAGCCAGCTGCATTCTTAAATGGGCACACTATTCAAGGGACTGAGCACAGCGTCATGTAAACCACAACTATCACAGTCATCACATCGGTCTGACAGTATAGATTTAGGAGGCATCACTCAGCTTTCCCAGTATCCTCGAAAGTAAACCATAATTAATGCGTCCCACACTAACTAGCTATGTTCTTCATCGACACACGAGTCAAGTGATCCACTGCTAAACTAACCACATAACATGCAAATCGATCAATAATGATAAGTGAATCTGACAGTGTACACATAAGGGGCATCACCCGGCTTTCCCAGCATGGTACATGATAAATGTATCATGCTGTAATTCTCGCAATTGTCTGCTTCCTTTATGAATGCGAGAGTCAAAAGATCCACTGCAAAGCGTCATATATAAACCTGCCAAAAATGAAAATCCCAGTCTGATAGTAATCACAAAGGGGTAGTCACCCAGCTTTTCCAGTGTCCTCAATTTTAAACCATTATTAATGTGTCCAGAATTAACTTGCTGCTTTCTTCATCGACGCAGAAGTCAATTGATCCTCTGTAAAGAGTAGTAAAAAAATACCAATAATGAACAATATATATAGTGGTCTTCACCCAGCTTTCCCGTTGTCATGAAGTGTAAACCATAGTGAATGTTTCCTGCACTGATTCTTGCAGCCCTCTATGTTCTTTATTGATGTGCAACCCCGCTGAGTCATGTAATCCGACTGATAACAATAACACTCAGCCAAACACAGGCAGCATGACCCAGCTTTTCCTGAGTCATTAATAGTCATACCACCTAGACTGTAATGGTTTTTACTGCCTGCAGGCTGCAGGGCTGTGAATTTCCCAATTTTTATAGATAGGTGTGGGGTGTAAATAGTTAACTGACAGCCACATCTGCAGGACACAGTGGAGGCTAATTGTAGTGGGAAGATGGACGGGGCACTGAGGGAATGGAGCAATGGCAGGGAGAGGTGCTGGTGCCATTTCAGCTGTTGAAGCATGTAACTGCATCTGTCTAATGTGAGACATCTGCTGCTGTCAGACACCAGTGTGTAATGCGGAAGGGGGCAAAGATCTGGAGCCTGGGGGGCTTCACATGCTGGGTGATGGGTTTACAGAAGATGAGGCTAAAGCAGTGACCATATACACTATATAAAGGCCCAGGCTATCTACACAGAGTACAGCAATGGCCATATACACTATGTACAGGCCCAGGATATCTATAGAGAGTACAGCAGTGACCATATACACTATGAAAGGCCAGGCTTCTACACAGAGTACAGCATGGCCATATACACTATGTACAGGCCCAGGATATCTATAAGAGTACAGCAGTGCCATATACACTATTACAGGCCCAGGCTTTCTAACAGAGTACAGCAGTGACCATATACACTATTACAGGCCCAGGCTATCTACACAGAGTACAGCAGTGGGCCATATACACTATATAAAGGCCCAGGCTATCTACACAGAGTACAGCAGTGCCATATACACTATATACAGGCCCAGGCTATCTACACAGAGTACAGCAGTGGCCATATACACTATATAAAGGCCCAGGCTATCTACACAGAGTACAGCAGTGCCATATACACTATGTACAGGCCCAGGCTATCTATACAGAGTACAGCAGTGCCATATACACTATATAAAGGCCCAGGCTATCTAACAGAGTACAGCAGTGACCATATACACTATATAAGGCCCAGGCTATCTAAAGAGTACAGCAGTGCCATATACACTATATAAAGGCCCAGGCTATCTACACAGAGTACAGCAGTGGCCATATACACTATATAAAGGCCCAGGCTATCTATACAGAGTACAGCAGTGACCATATACACTATGTACAGGCCCAGGCTTTCTATATAGAGTACAGCAGTGACCATATACACTATGTAAAGGCCCAGGCTATCTATACAGAGTACAGCAGTGACCATATACACTATGTACAGGCCCAGGCTATCTATACAGAGTACAGCAGTGACCATATACACTATGTACAGGCCCAGGCTTTCTATATAGAGTACAGCAGTGGCCATATACACTATGTACAGGCCCAGGCTATCTATACAGAGTACAGCAGTGGCCATATACACTATGTACAGGCCCAGGCTATCTACACAGAGTACAGCATGGCCATATACACTATGTACAGGCCCAGGCTATCTATACAGAGTACAGCAGTGGCCATATACACTATGTACAGGCCAGGCTTTCTATATAGAGTACAGCAGTGACCATATACACTATGTAAAGGCCCAGGCTATCTATACAGAGTACAGCAGTGACCATATACACTATGTACAGGCCCAGGCTATCTATACAGAGTACAGCAGTGCCATATACACTATGTACAGGCCCAGGCTTTCTATATAGAGTACAGCAGTGGCCATATACACTATGTACAGGCCCAGGCTATCTATACAGAGTACAGCAGTGACCATATACACTATGTACAGGCCCAGGCTATCTACACAGAGTACAGCAGTGACCATATACACTATGTACAGGCCCAGGCTTTCTATATAAAGTACAGCAGTGGCCATATACACTATGTACAGGCCCAGGCTATCTACACAGAGTACAGCAGTGGCCATATACACTATGTACAGGCCCAGGCTATCTACACAGAGTACAGCAGTGGCCATATACACTATGTACAGGCACGGCTATCTACACAGAGTACAGCAGTGCCATATACACTATGTACAGGCATCGGCTATCTACACAGAGTACAGCAGTGACCATATACACTATGTAAAGGCCCAGGCTATCTACACAGATACAGCAGTGACCATACACTATGTACAGGCCCAGGCTATCTACACAGAGTACAACAATGGCCATATACACTATGTACAGGCCCAGGCTATCTACACAGAGTACAGCAGTGACCATATACACTATGTAAAGGCCCAGGCTATCTACAACAGAGTACAACAAGGCCATTATACAACTATGTACAGGCCCAGGCTATCTACACAGAGTACAGCAATGGCCATATACACTATGTACAGGCCCAGGTATCTATACAGAGTACAGCAATGGCCATATACACTATTAAGGCCCAGGCTATCTACACAGAGTACAGCAGTGGCCATAACACTATATAAAGGCCCAGGCTATCTACACAGAGTACAGCAGTGGCCATATACACTATGTACAGGCCCAGGCTATCTATACAGAGTACAGCAGTGACATATACACTATGTACAGGCCCAGGCTTATCTATATAGAGTACAGCAGTGGCCATATACACTATGTACAGGCCCAGGCTATCTATATAGAGTACAGCAGTGACCATATACACTATGTACAGGCCCAGGCTATCTATACAGAGTACAGCAGTGGCCATATACACTATGTACAGGCCCAGGCTTTCTATATAGAGTACAGCAGTGGCCATATACACTATGTAAAGGCCCAGGCTATCTACACAGAGTACAGCAGTGACCATATACACTATGTACAGGCCCAGGCTATCTATACAGAGTACAGCAGTGGCCATATACACTATGTACAGGCCCAGCTTTCTATAAGAGTACAGCAGTGGCCATATACACTATTAAAGGCCCAGGCTATCTATACAGAGTACAGCAGTGGCCATATACACTATGTAAGGCCAGGCTATCTATACAGAGTACAGCAGTGGCCATATACACTATGTAAAGGCCCAGGCTATCTACACAGAGTACAGCAGTGACCATATACACTATGTACAGGCCAGGCTTTCTATATAGAGTACAGCAGTGGCCATATACACTATGTAAAGGCCCAAGCTATCTATACAGAGTACAGCAGTGGCCATATACACTATGTACAGGCATCGGCTATCTACACAGAGTACAGCAGTGACCATATACACTATGTAAAGGACCAGGCTATCTACACAGAGTACAGCAGAGTGGCCACATACACTATGTACAGGCCAGGCTATCTACACAGAGTACAGCAGTAGGGCCATATACACTATGTACAAGGCCCAGGCTATCTATACAGAGTACAGCATGGCCATATACACTATGTAAAGGACCAGGCTATCTATACAGAGTACAGCAGTGAGCATACACACTATGTAAAGGACCAGGCTATCTATACAGAGTACAGCAGTGCCAATACACTATGTACAGGCCCAGGCTATCTATACAGAGTACAGCAGTGACCATATACACTATGTACAGGCCCAGGTTATCTATACAGAGTACAGCAATGGCCATATACACTATGTACAGGCCCAGGCTATCTATACAGAGTACAGCAGTGACCATATACACTATGTACAGGCCCAGGCTATCTACACAGAGTACAGCAATGGCCTATAACACTATGTACAGGCCCAGGCTATCTACACAGAGTACAGCAGTGCCATATACACTATGTACAGGCCCATGGCTTTCTTACAAGAGTACAGCAGTGCCATATAACTATAATAAAAGGCCCAGCTATCTACACAGAGTACACATGACCATATACATATGTACAGGACCAGGCTTTCTACCACAGAGTACAGCAGTGTGCCATAACAACTATAATAAAAGCCCAGGCTATCTACAACAGAGTACAAGCAGTGACCATATACACTATGTACAGGCCCAGGCATATCTACTACACAGTACAGCAGTGGACCATATACACTATATAAAGGCCCAGGCTATCTACACAGAGTACAGCAGTGACCATATACACTATATAAAGGCCCAGGCTATCTACACAGAGTACAGCAGTGGCCATATACACTATATAAAGGCCCAGGCTATCTACACAGAGTACAGCAGTGCCATATACACTATATAAAGGCCAGGCTATCTATACAGAGTACAGCAGTGACCAATACACTATGTACAGGCCAGGCTTTCTATATAGAGTACAGCAGTGACCATATACACTATATAAAGGCCAGGCTATCTATACAGAGTACAGCAGTGACCATATACACTATGTACAGGCCCAGGCTATCTATACAGAGTACAGCAGTGACCATAACACTATGTACAAGGCCCAGGCTTTCTATATAGAGTACAGCAGTGGCCATATACACTATGTACAGGCCCAGGCTATCTATACAGAGTACAGCAGTGACCATATACACTATGTACAGGCCCAGGCTATCTACACAGAGTACAGCAGTGACCATATACACTATGTACAGGCCCAGGCTTTCTATATAAAGTACAGCAGTGGCCATATACACTATGTACAGGCCCAGGCTATCTACACAGAGTACAGCAGTGGCCATATACACTATGTACAGGCCCAGGCTATCTACACAGAGTACAGCAGTGGCCATATACACTATGTACAGGCATCGGCTATCTACACAGAGTACAGCAGTGACCATATACACTATGTACAGGCATCGGCTATCTACACAGAGTACAGCAGTGACCATATACACTATGTAAAGGCCCAAGCTATCTACACAGAATACAGCAGTGACCATACACTATGTACAGGCCCAGGCTATCTACACAGAGTACAACAATGGCCATATACACTATGTACAGCCCAGGCTATCTACACAGAGTACAGCAGTGACCATACACTATGTACAGGCCCAGGCTATCTCACAGAGTACAACAATGGCCATATACACTATGTACAGGCCCAGGCTATCTACACAGAGTACAGCAATGGCCATATACACTATGTACAGGCCCAGGATATCTATACAGAGTACAGCAATGGCCATATACACTATATAAAGGCCCAGGCTATCTACACAGAGTACAGCAGAGTGGCCATATACACTATGTACAGGCACCGGCTATCTACACAGAGATACAGACGGCTCTTCTTACTCCTGAATCCCATATTGCAGTAGAGGGAGGTGTAGGGGTGTTACTAGGACGTACCCCAAGAGGAGATTCAGAGGCTAGTCTCTCCAGTCTCTGGAGGATGGTGGTTTTATAACCCACCCTTATGGATATGCTAATATCTCCATCCGCTGTAGAAGGAAATCAATACTTTCCACTCTGAGAATTTCCAGCTCATTAAAAAGTTGCTTCTTATAGAAAAAAAATTGTGAGATATTACTGCAAAAGCGACGTTAGTGAGGAAGCAAGGGGTTAATGCATCCATTATTCAGCAAGTAACTGGATAGAGTAATACACTGATATGTATTACCCAGTGCTGAGAATTACAGTATTTATATGCAGCACTGTGCAAAAGTTTCAGGCAGGTGTGGAAAAAATACTACAAAGTAAAAAGCTTTCAAAAATACAAATGTTGAGTTTATTTTTATCAACTAACAAAAATGTAAAGTGAATGAGGAATATAAATCAAATGTTCATGTGAATGTTTGGTTTGTGGCCGCAATTGTTCCATGAACCCAACTTCAGACCAGAATTCTCCAAACAGTAGATGGGTGTAATTGGGTCCACTGGTTGCTGCCAGTTCTGAGCTGGTGGCACTGCTGGACATCTTCCAATATTGAAGTGTACAGTCATGGCCAAAAGTTTTGAGAATGACACAAATATAAATTTTTACAAAGTCTACTGCTTCACTTTTTCTAATGGCAATTTGCATATACTCCAGAATGTTATAAAGAGTGATCAGCTTAACAGCAATTACTTGCAAAGTCAATATTTGGCTAGAAAATGAACTTTATCCCCCAAAACACATTTCAACATCATTGCAGCCCTGCCTTAAAAGGACCAGCTATCCTCTTTTCAGTGATTGCTCCATTAACACAGGTGTGGGTGTTGATGAGGACATGGCTGGAGATCAATCTGTCATGATTAAGTAAGAATGACACCACTGGACACTTTAAAAGGAGGCTGGTGCTTGGCATCATTGTTTCTCTTCTGTTAACCATGGTTATCTCTAAAGAAACACGTGCAGTCATCATTGCAATGCACAAAAATGGCCTAACAGGGAAGAGTATCGCAGCTAGAAAGATTGCACCTCAGTCAACAATCTATCGCATCATCAAGAACTTCAAGGAGAGAGGTTCCATTGTTGCCAAAAAGACTTCAGGGCGCCCAAGAAAGACCAGCAAGCGCCAGGACCGTCTCTTAAAAGTGCTTCAGCTGCGGGATCGGGCTACCAGCAGTGCAGAGCTTGCTCAGGAATGGCAGCAGGCAGGTGTGAGTGCATCTGCACGCACTGTGAGGCGGAGACTCTTGGAGCAAGGCCGGGTCTCAAGGAGGGCAGCAAAGAAGCCACTTCTCTCCAGAAAAAACATCATGGACAGACTGATATTCTGCAAAAGGTACAGGCAGTGGACTGCTGAGGACTGGGGTAAAGTTATTTTCTCTGATGAATCCCCTTTTCGATTGTTTGGGACATCAGGAAAACGCCTCATTCGGAGAAGACAAGGTGAGCGCTACCACCAGTCTTGTCTCATGCCAACTGTTAAGCATCCTGAAACCATTCATGTGTGGGGTTGCTTCTCAGCCAAGGGACTCGGCTCTCTCACAGTCTTGCCTAAAAACACAGCCATGAATAAAGAATGGTAGCAGAATGTCCTCCAAGAGCAACTCTCCCAACCCTCCAAGAGCAGTTTGGCAATCAACAATGCCTTTTCCAGCATGATGGAGCACCTTGCCATAAAGCAAAGGTGATAACTAAATGGCTCAGGGAACAAAACATAGAGATATTGGGTCCATGGCCTGGAAACTCCCCAGATCTTAATCCCATTGAGAACTTGTGGTCAATCATCAAGAGACGGGTGGACAAACAAAAACCTAAAAATTCAGACAAAATGAAAGCATTGATTGTGCAAGAATGGACTGCTATCAGTCAGGATGTGGTCCAGAAGTTGATTGAGAGCATGCCAGGGAGAATTGCAGAGGTCCTGAAGAAGAAGGGTCAACACTGCAAATATTGACTTGCTGCATTAACTCATTCTAACTGTCAATATAAGCTTTTGTTACTCATATGTTTGCAATTATATTTCTGTCTGTGATAAAAACATCTGTCAAACACACACATAAAAACCAGAGGGCAGCAGATCATGTGAAAATATAATATTTGTGTCATTCTCAAAACTTTTGACCATGACTGTAGTAACATGACATGCTTTCATTTTCTGCACTAAGTTTCCTTGACCAGCAAGGTCATCTACAGTCCACAATGTTGTCCATTTTCTGGTGCTTCTCCAAAAGCACTTGAAAATCACATCTGGAAACCCCAATATGCTATGAAATCTTTAGCTGGGAGACACCTTACTGATGCAGTATAACTACCTTTTTGCTGCGTCAGTTTTGCTATGGTGTGTGACCGGTAACACAAAACTCTCTTCCACAATCTCTCCATTATAGTAGAGTTTGTCTGTTCCTCCCCCTGTTTTACGCTTCCTACACAGCTGTTTCAGCTAATGAAAATGATTATCATTATCATTTGTTTGATATAATTGGTCACTAATACAGCTAACCATAATTCTACAAACCTTCTCACTATACAAGTATTCCTAAAAGTACTGATAAAGGCCGATATTGATCTGATTTAGCTTTCTGTTTTGTTAATTCACTTTACCTTTTAGCAATTGATGAAAATAAACTATAGCACTACTATTTTTAAATGCATTCTCAATTTACAGCATTTTTTCACACTTTCCTAAAATGTTTGCACAGTCCAATTCTGTATATATACTGTATACTTATGAATATTGCACAGCGCTGAGTATTACACTATCAGATCAGGGAGTACTGAGTATATTATATATCTGTATTTCACAATAAAACACAGTGAATCAGATTGTGCGTACAAAGTAAACCAGCAGGGGGAGACAGAGAGATGTCACCTGAGAACCACAGAAGTTTTAGCTCTCATTACATTCACCTGTGTAGTGTGCAGTAGTTTTAGGACGACGTGAGCTTGAGGGACAGTAGGCACTGGATGGAACGAGCATGAGGGACAGTAGTGGTGAGATGGTACAAGTGTGAAGGACTATAGTCGCGGATGCTGCAGGCACGAGGGACGGTAGTGGTGAGATGGTACAAGTGTGAAGGACTATAGTCGCGGGATGCTGCAGGCACGAGGGACGGTAGTGGTGAGATGGTACAAGTGTGAAGGACATTAGTTGCGGGATGGTGCAGGCACGAGGGACGGTAGTGGTGAGATGGTACAAGTGTGAAGGACTATAGTCGCGGGATCTGCAGGCACGAGGGACGGTAGTGGTGAGATGGTACAAGTGTGAAGGACTATAGTCGCGGGATGCTGCAGGCACGAGGGACGGTAGTGGTGAGATGGTACAAGTGTGAAGGACATAGTGCGGGATGCTGCAGGCATGAGGGACAGTAGTGGTGGGATGGTACAAGTGTGAAGGACATTAGTCGGAGATGGTGCAGGCATGAGGGACGATAGTGGTGGGATGGTACAAGTGTGTATGACATTAGTGCGGATGGTGCAGGCATGAGGGACGGTGGGATGTGGAATGGTACAATTGTGAAGACATTAGTCGCAGAATGGTGTGGGCATGAGGTACAGTAGTCATGAATGGTGCAGGCGTGAGGACAGTGTGACTGTGCGATGTTGCGTGAGGGACAGTAGTGGCAGGCAGCGCAGGTGTGAGGACAGTAGTGGCAGCAGTAGTGGCAGACGGTGTTGGTGTGAGACAGTAGTGGCATTGCAGTGCTGGCATGAGGGACAGTAGTGGCAGTGCAGCCGCGTGAGGACAGTAGTGCAAGCACGGTGCTGGTGTGAGAGACAGTAGTGGCAGCACGGTGTTTGTGTGAGAGACAGTAGTGGCATTGCAGTGCTGGCATGAGGGAAAGTAGTGGCAGGTGCAGCACTGGCGTGAGAGACAGTAGTGGCAGCACGTTGCTGGTGTGAGAACAAGTAGTTGCAGCACGGTGTGGTGTGAGAGACAGTAGTGGCATTGCAGTGCTGGCATGAGGGACAGTAGTGGCAGGGCAGCTCTGGCGTGAGAGACAGTAGTGGCAGCACGTGCTGGTGTGAGACAGTAGTGCAGCAGCCTGGCGTGAAGACGTATGGCAGCACGGTGCTGGTGTGAGAGACAGTAGTGGCATTGCAGTGCTGGCATGAGGGACAGTAGTGGCAGGGCAGCTCTGGCGTGAGAGACAGTAGTGGCAGCACGGTGCTGGTGTGAGAGACAGTAGTGGCAGGGCAGCCCTGGCGTGAGAGACAGTAGTGGCAGCACGGTGCTGGTGTGAGAGACAGTAGTGGCAGCACGGTGTTGGTGTGAGAGACAGTAGTGGCATTGCAATGCTGGCATGAGGGATAGTAGTGGAAGGGCAGTACTGGCGTGAGAGACAGTAGTGGCAGCACGTTGCTGGTGTGAGACACAGTAATTGCAGCACGGTGTTGGTGTGAGACAGTAGTGGCATTGCATGCTGGCATGAGGGACAGTAGTGGCAGTGCAGCTCTGGCGTGAGAGACAGTAGTGGCAGCACGGTGCTGGTGTGAGAGACGGTAGTGGCAGGGCAGCCTGGCTGAGAGACAGTAGTGGCAGCACGGTGCTGGTGTGAGAGACAGTAGTGGCAGCAGGGTGTGGTGTGAGAGCAGTAGTGGCATTGCAATGCTGGCATGAGGGATAGAGTGAAGGGCAAGATGGCTGAGACTGCAGCACGTTGCTGGTGTGAGACACAGTAATTGCAGCACGGTGTTGGTGTGAGACAGTAGTGGCATTGCAATGCTGGCATGAGGGACAGTAGTGGCAGTGCAGCTCTGACGTGAGAGACAGTAGTGGCAGCACGGTGCTGGTGTGAGAGACGGTAGTGGCAGGGCAGTGCTGGCATGAGGGACTGTAGTGGCAGGGCGGTGCTGGCGTGAGGGACAGTAGTTGCGTGATGGTGTGGGCATGAGGGACAGCAGTGGTGGGAGGATGACGTGAGGGACAATGATTGCCCCAGCTCTGTTGTTTGGGGCAGCACCAGGCATCTCACAGTTGGGTTAGTGTTTTGCCATAATGAATGATGCAGGTGTGGTGCTGACTGTGTATTACCGCACTGTAATACAGGAAATTATCTAGTTTTCTGCCTCTTTTCAAACTTTCCTCCAGTACTTTCATTGTCTTGCAATCTTTCCAATCCATATCATCAGTGTGAGGTTAACCCTTTAAGGTTTACCTTCTCTGCCCATCCTCTGCAGCAGACTGGTAAGGTTTGGGCGGATGGGCCCCCTTTGTACTCAGCAGCGTATCGCTTGTCTATCAGCGCTGAGAAGTGTTTATATATAATTAATGGAAGAAGCCCCCGGGGTCTCTCCACCAGAAAACGATGAAACAAAAGTCTGCGACAGAGCAGGACAAAGATAACGAATCAGGAGAATCAATGGAAAATAATCAGCTCCACTGCCGGGAGAGGCCGGGGGGATTTAGCAGAGGTGCGAGACCGGTAATGAGCAGTGATCGGTGATTCACTTATCAACTATAAATCCGCATTTATTATACTCTAATCACATCCAAAGCTGCATTCAAAACTGCCAACAGAGCTACCCCTAACCGATGTATTTAAATCCCATAATACGCTGACATTTTGAGATTTGGCATCAAATTTTAAGGGTTCGCTCACTCTGGCGTATAACTTGGAAGAAAGCTATCCAATGTTTCATCGGATGGCACCTGCTCCAATGTTATACTATGGGGCAATGCTGACTAGAGGTTTCCTTATCATGCCAAGTTGATATGAGAAAGGAAATCACTACATGCTGTGATTGGCAGCGTATATTGGACAGCGCGCACCCATACAAATCTATGGGTGCGTGCAAAACATCGGACTACACTCGGATATTCACAGATCTTTTTGCTCCAGAAACTCATCAAAAAGATTCAGCGTGCACGTATATTGAGATTAAGTGCACGCACAGTATTCTTAGGAGTTCTTGGAGTGGGTCCTCACCAAAAAGTGACTTAAAAAATCACTCAAAAAATGGATTGAAAAACTTTTTATTAAGGGGAACTTGTCACCCAGTGGAGGACAACTCATGGGAACCGGTCAATAACGTTAATGCTCCTCGCTTGCTCCGTCAGTTTCATCAGAGGTACCCACACAAGCCTGGTCTGAGGTCATCCGGAGGTTGTCCTTAAGGGGGAGTAATGTAAGGTTCTATGTATATATTCCTGAAACTCAGTTTGTTCGTCAGCCATTTTACTTTCTGTCTTGCTGCAGCTATCTTGCCCTCAGTCAAAATGGAGTTTCCAGCTTGCATGTTCCCGCCCTGATTCTCTCCTTTGCTTCTTAAGCAGCCACAGCTGAGCAATCAATGCTTCAGAATCTAGCCTGCAGTGAACCTGTGACCTGACTCCTAAAGCCTTGGACCTTGTACTCCAGCTATTCCTACTGAGGAACTCTGAAGCACTTGTGGACTCTGAACCCTGCTCTTTGAAAGACCCACGTTTGCATGGACTTACGGTAACAGAGAAGAAGATCCTGAACCTGTTGTGGAGAGTGATTGCTGAGCTTAGATTACTCTGGCCTGCTGTGTCTCCTGCTTCTGTGTCTGCAAACTGTGTGACTATTTCTGCCAACTTGTATGAAGTAATACAAGACTTTCTATATCAAACCTGTGTCTCATGTATTTTCATCGCACCCAAGCACAAGACGCTATATGAACTGTACCACATACATTACAAGATTCTGAAGCCAAAACGTTAGTGTCTGCTGGGTCTGGAAAGGCTGTGTCTGCTGTAACTGTGGATATCGGATGTCCGGTTGTACTTTCTGTGATGACAGTGGTTGTGACTTCTCACAACCATTCCAGGTGAGCAATTCCCTTAAGTGTTTTTTTTTCTGCAGTGTTACCACAGGTAAACACTATTGTTTTTTTTTTTCTTTTCTCTTTTTTGTCTGCTGTAACTGTGGATATCAGATGTCCGGGTGAACTTTCTGTGATAATAGTGGTTGTGACTTCTCACAACCATTCCAGGTGAGCAGTTCCCTTAATTTTTTTTCTCTCTGCAGTGTTACCACAGGTAAACACTATTGTTTTTTTTTTCTCCTCTCCTCTTCTTCCAGTACTCCTGTCTTAAAAGATCTGGAAAATGGAGGCCCGCATAAAGGAACTTTGCGGAGTGACTGATAATATCCTTGCAGATTTGCAGAATATAAAGACCCGTTTTTCAAGCCTACAGGACCTCACTAATCACAATTTGCAAGTGTTTGGACAGACTGCCCAGGATTTGCGAGCCAGGATTGAGGTTCTAGAAGAGCGAGTCCAGGCTCCTGCCGTAGCCCCGAGTTCTGGGATTCCCAAGTTGCCCCCTTTTCGTTTTGGCGGTGAACGTGAGAAATTCAGGGATTTATTAATCAATGCAATCTTTTTTTTCTGCACATGCTTCACAATTTCCCACTGAACGATCTAAGGTGCTTACTATAATTATGTTGCTTACCAACAAGGCTTTGATGTGGGCAAACCCTCTGATTGAGACTGAGGATGATTGTTTGAATCACCTTGATGCTTTTATTTCAGCCATGGGGCAGGTGTTTGATGACCCCAATCGAGGTGCAACAGCTGAAGCAGCCATGTTAGCTTTGCGCCAAGGTAAGCACTCGGTAGCTGAATATGCCTTGGAGTTCAGGAGATGGGCCCTTGATACCACCTGGGACAGTTCCGCCAAAAAATCTATTTTTCGAAAGGGGTTATCTCCACTGATTAAGGATGAACTTGCTCGTGCCGACCCTCCCACTGCGTTAGGTGACTTTATTAACTACTGCATCCGTATTGATACTCGTCTGACTGAACGCAGGCAAGAGAGATGGTTCGAAAGCAATCGCACTAACCTTTTCCTACCTTCCTCTCCAGCTAAGGAACCTTTGAGTAGGATTACACGAGAACCTGAACCTGAACCCATGCAGGTAGACTCTTTACAACGACGGGTTAGTGATGCACGCAAGGAACATCGTTTTAAGGAGAATCTATGTTTCTATTGTGGTAAGTCAGGGCACTTCATTATAAACTGCCCCAGCCGTTCTCGTAAGACTACTGCAGCACTCATTCATTGTGAGTGTTGCGAGAGGGGATCTGTCAGGTCCGAGCCTCAGGCTCCAGAGAGATCTGCAGCAACAGATCTTGATTTCTCGGACTTAAACTCCGTTACCTCTGAGGACGTTGACTGTGTAAACGCTGCCATTTTTCAAGTTTCCTCAGCAGTGTCCCAGCTGAGTTGTAAGAAAAACAATTCTCATTGCTTTCTTTCCATCAAACTCTGGGTTGACTCAGCTTGGGTGTCTAGCTCTGCTATGATCGACTCAGGGGCAAGTGGAAATTTTATGGATGTCTCCTTTGTTCTGAAACAGGGGATACGTTCAGTGAAGAAGGCTACTCCAGTACAGATGGAAACTGTGGATGGCTCCCTGCTGACCTCTGGACCAGTGGATCAGGAAACAGAGCCTTTGAGGGTTCTTATGGGTAAAGATCATCAAGAGAAACTGTCCTTTATGCTTATCTCTTCTCCCCACTTTCCCATTATTCTAGGGCTACCATGGCTGCAGGCTCAGAATCCTACCATTAACTGGGAGACCAAGGAATTACACTTTCCAGAGAAACAGATGAGTCCAAAAGTTTCAGCTTGCTCTGTTCCTAAAGGAATCATGTCAGTCCCTGAACTACCAGCTGTATACCAGGACTATGTGGATTTATGTGACAAGAAGAACGCTGACCAGCTTCCTCCTCACCGTCCATATGATTGTCCAATTGAATTATTGCCTGGAGCGGAGATACCTTTTGGTAAGATCTACCCCCTGGCGGGGCCCGAGCTAAAGGCTTTAAAGGATTACATAGACGAAAATCTAGCCAAGGGCTTCATACGCCCCTCTTCATCTCCTGCAGGTGCACCCATCTTCTTTGTAAAGAAGAAAGATGGATCTCTGAGACCATGCGTAGACTATAGGGGTTATCTCCACTGATTAAGAATGTCTTGCATCCCTGTGCCTTCTTTTCCCAGCAGTTGTCTTCGGCTGAGAGGAACTACGATGTGGGCAATAGAGAGTTGTTGGCCATTATTGCCGCCTTCAAGGAATGGAGACACCTTCTTCAGGGAGCTGCACAGCAAATAGTCGTCCTGACAGACCATCGTAACCTTGAGTTTATCAGGTCGGCTAAGTGCCTGACTCCTCGCCAGGCTCGCTGGAATCTTTTCTTAAACCAATTTAATTTTATCATTTCTTATAGACCAGGATCGCGCAATGGAAAGGCTGATGCACTCTCTAGGATTTACTCAGCAGAGACACGTCCAATTACTCCTCCTAAGACTATTCTTCCTGACTCTAGATTCCTAGGAGTAATTCATAATCAAGACCTACTTAAGGACATCAAGGAAGCATACCATGCGGATTCCTTTTTGGCACAACCCCCAAGGGACGTAAGTCTTGTCTTTAAGAATGGTGTGTGGATTCAGGGACAACGCCTGTATATTCCTGAAACAGTCAGATTGAGAGTATTGCAACTCATTCACGATTCCAAGATAGCTGGGCATAGAGGAATTCTAAAGACACAGGAATTTCTCTCTCGTTTCTTTTGGTGGCCCACTTGCAGGAAGGATGTTTTAAACTATGTCACTTCATGTGAAGTCTGTGCAAGATGCAAAACACCTCGCTCCTCACCAACTGGTCTGTTACAGCCTCTTCTCACCCCGTCCCGCCCGTGGGGATCCATTTCTATGGACTTCATTGTGGAGTTACCAACCTCTCAAGGGAAGAACACCATTCTAGTGGTGGTTGACCGTCTAACAAAGGCAGCTCATTTTATCCCTTGTGTCGGCTTACCCACTGCAAAACAGACATCAATTTGATGATTAAAGATGTGTTTCGCTTACATGGAGTACCGGATGAGGTTATTTCGGATCGAGGGGTGCAATTCACTTCTAGGTTTTGGCAAAATTTCTGTGCAGCATTGGACATTAAAGTAAACCTTTCTTCTGCTTTTCATCCTCAGACTAATGGACAGACCGAACGAACCAATCAAACCCTGGAGCAGTATCTCCGCTGCTTTATCTGCCACCTACAGATGATTGGGTGGATCTACTTCCATTAGCTGAGTTCTCGTATAACAACTCTCAGAGTGCCTCCACTAAACAGTCTCCTTTTTACTCTAATCTAGGTTATCATCCTAACATTCTACCACGATTTCCCATAGAAACGCCTTTACCAGCAGTGGCTGAAAGAATCACGTCTTTACAGAAGAATATGGATCTTCTAAAGGAGAATCTGGAATCGGCTCAGGAAAGGTACAAGAAAGCAGCAGATAAATTTCGTAAACCTGCACCAGCTTTCAAGGTAGGAGACTTGGTCTGGCTGTCAACCAGAAATCTTAAGTTAAGGATTCCATCGTCTAAGTTGGGACATAAGTACATTGGACCCTATAAAATCAGTAAAATTATAAGTGCTGTTGCTTGTCGTCTTCAACTGCCCAGAACTATGAGAATTCACCCTGTCTTTCATGTATCCCTACTAAAGGCTGCGACACCCAATACGTTTCCTGGACGTTCTTCTCCTTGCCCTGACCCAGTGCTAGTCGATGGTCAGGAAGAATTTGTGGTGGAAAGGATTTTAGATTCCAGGTTGTATAGAAATCAGTTACAATATCTGATTAAATGGCAGGGCTACCCAGTGGAGGACAACTCATGGGAACCAGTCAATAACGTTAATGCTCCTCGCTTGCTCCGTCAGTTTCATCAGAGGTACCCACACAAGCCTGGCCTGAGGTCATCCGGAGGTTGTCCCTAAGGGGGGAGTAATGTAAGGTTCTGTGTACATGTTCCTGAAACTCAGTTTGTTCGTCAGCCATTTTACTTTCTGTCTTGCTGCAGCTATCTTGCCCTCAGTCAAAATGGAGTTTCCAGCTTGCATGTTCCCGCCCTGATTCTCTCCTTTTGCTTCTTAAGCAGCCACAGCTGAGCAATCAGTGCTTCAGAATCTAGCCTGCAGTGAACCTGTGACCTGACTCCTAAAGCCTTGGACCTTGTACTCCAGCTATTCCTACTGAGGAACTCTGAAGCACTTGTGGACTCTGAACCCTGCTCTTTGAAAGACCCACGTTTGCATGGACTTACGGTAACAGAGAAGAAGATCCTGAACCTGTTGTGGAGAGTGATTGCTGAGCTTAGATTACTCTGGCCTGCTGTGTCTCCTGCTTCTGTGTCTGCAAACTGTGTGACTATTTTTGCCAACTTGTATGAAGTAATACAAGACTTTCTATATCAAACCTGTGTCTCATGTATTTTCATCGCACCCAAGCACAAGACGCTATATGAACTGTACCACATACATTACAGGCGCCTGCGCTGTTGTAACAGTCCTCGGGCATGCGCAGTGTGAGCTGCCCGGGAACTGTCAGAAGACTATTGCGCCTGCATCCTTGTCTTTTCCCAGATCCCTTCCTGCAGTGTGTTATATCGTATTCACACAGCGGGGCTGGCAATCTGGCGCCTGCGCAGTCTACATGTTTAGCTGCGCCTGCCCCCAGCCGACGCCACACAGGGTATGAAAATGAAAGTTGGAGGGACTGGGAGAAGGGTGCAGGCGCAGCTAAACATGTTGGGGACTGTTACATGCCCGAGGACTGTTACAACAGCGCAGGCGCCACACAGAACAGAAATGAAAGAAAAACAAGTCTGGAGGAGGCACGGTGACGCTGAAGAGGGTTGATGGACGGCTGGGGGGAGGATGAGTCAGGGGAAGAGGCCATACCTCAGGGACGTGTTGCGACCACGCACCACAATTGTGGATACCAGGGCTATGGGGTACTCGGAGCCGAGCCCATGGAAATCTATGGGAGTTGTCACTGGTAGCGGTGGCTCGGTCCGTGGCCCTGGCGGTCGTGCAATAGGGGAATATATTTACAGGGGATATTTAGGATAGGTAGTTCGTGACGCCACCTGTGGTTTCTGGTAATTGTACCAGCGCTGCTGTAAGGGTCTTCACAGGGGATGTTATGGGGCAGCTTGGTGGCAAGTCTCCCACAGGTGAGACGTGTCCCTGGAAGTCTATGGTGGTGATGATGCAGGGGTAGTAAGAATTCAGTCACACACAAGGTAGTTCCTTTTCATACCTTTTACTGATGGTAGTTCAAGCAGATCCCGGGGAGCTGGTCGGGGTGAAGAGTGCACTTTCCAGTAACAGCTGAGCAGGTTAGAGGCCTCCTTAACTTCAATGTACATGTGAATCCAACTTGCCTGAAGCGAAGTTAATTCTGAATCCCCAGCTTTCTCAATAGCTGTACTGCCCGGCCAATATTGTGGTGGAGCCTTCTGAGTGATGAAACTAAGTCCTTACTTTTGCATGGCCTTGCTCAAAGTCCCTGTTCCACCTGACTCCGGTTACGTATTGACACTTAGGGCTGCTCTCTGCGACCTGTAGTCCAGATGCCTCGGTTTTCTTGTTACTATGCCTGAAACAGTAGCAACGCTTCGGACCCCGGTGTCCGGCAATTTTGTGCAGGCAATCCAATACCTGTAGCACTTGTCTATCTTCTCCACTGTGCCCTTCGCCCTGCTTCCCGCTTTTAACATAAGCACTTGTGGCAGTTGTGGAATAATGTCAGCTTCATCCAGAGCTCGCTGCACAGCTCTCAGTTTCCTCCAAAGTCCACACAGGACCGAGACTGAATGGCTGCTCTGTCCTTGAGACAGAAGCTAACAGGCTAAACTCCACTGAACACTAAGCTCCACTCAAACTGATCTGATCTCAGACAGATAACTATCCAGGGAATGACTCACTCCTAAGCCTCCCAGAGCTAACTATCTGACTATCTCAGACAGGAAACTATCCAAGGGATGACTCACTCCTGAGCCTCCCGGAGCTAACTGACTGAAATCACTCCTCTCTCCTACTCTCCCTCCAGACTAACTAACTCCTGCCACGTGTCACTCCCCCTTATATCTCAGATAGGCGTGTCTGAAAGTGTGAGTGACAGTGAATGCATATCAAGCGTTGCTGTTACCTTCTAGTGCACTCTCCTGGACTTTTATGTGTGCCTGCGTAGCTGGGCTACACATCCCCCCTTGGTAAAACACAGCACTCCCGGGCTGTAAAAGACAAAAAGAAACATTTTGTTTTGCAATAACATAACATTTCAACTCTTCCCATCCGGGAGGTAAGACTTCTTAAACGTTACAATATGTACAGTAAGAAAATACAAAAGTATCAAAACATTTTTTTTTAAATATTCACAGTAGAGGCAGTATTCTTGTGGAGGACCCGCACCAAAAACCTCCCACATGGGTCCTGGGTGGGCTGCAGGACTTTATTGCAGACCTCACTCTGGGCCCCACCATACGGGTTTTTCTTCTGAGGTAGATAATAGTAGTGGTTTCATGTAAAACCAAGATGATGCACCGTAGCGCAACTATTTACAAAGATCAGTTCTGGGCTGGCACAGTCCTCAGCCTCTCAGTCCATGAAAGGTTAAATCACATATATTCTTCAAGTATTCACATTATAATTCTAACGGTATTTACCCAACCAGGGTATACTATGCAAAACTTATGCAATTATCACATTACTTTTTAATTTCTTCAAAATTCTTCAACTCTCTTTACCCAGCCGGGTATTCTATTCCAAATATGTAAAACATCAGTATACAATACTAAAGTGCAAAAATGCAATTTTCTTTAAAACTTTTTACAATTTCTAGAATGCGGTAAACCCCTGTCTGGGTCCTACCGTTCTTCACATTTTCTTGCTTTCAATTACGTCTTCCACACCTGGGGCCGGAACGACGCAATGTTCTCTGGATCTCATAACAAACAGGTCGTGACCTGCTATCAATGTCTGGGTCGCTACAGTCCTTGTGCGAACCGCTAGGGGCACGCCGGGTGCTTCCTCTTTGTGGGACGCCGATTGCGTCGCTACAGGTGCCACAACATTTTGTGATTCTAATTTGGTCGCAGTTTGCGGTTTAAGCGGCAGCGCTGGCTGAGACCTGGGCTGCTGTACAGATTGCGACTTGGTTTGCGTTGAGTAAGCAGGAGGCGATGCCGATTGCGACATAGATTGCGATGGGCCTGCAGGGGGCGATGCTGGAGTACGGCCTGGTGCTGTGGGCGCTCGAGACGGGGACGCTTCGGTAGTGTTGACGTTACCAGCGTCGGGGACGGGGTCACTGATGATGGACACATTGAGGGCATACCAGCCCTTTAATCCCCAGTGCCGTGTATAGCTCACTATGTCCCCGTTTACTAGGTCCCTTCCCGGATGACCGATGGGCAGGTGGGACTCCACATCCCGGCGGCTCACGAATACCCCAGGATAGAGTCCCGGTTCCCGGATGAAACCCCAGCCCTTGCGGAGCTGGAATTCTACCACGCACCCCTGCCGCCGCGGTTCCCTTCGGGTACCTTTGTCGTTGCGGACCATCTCCTTGTCAGCGACCAACTGCTCATACTGCCGTTGTCGGTTCCGCTGCACCTCCCGCTCTTCCTCCTGCCGGCGTCGCTGCTCCTCTTCACGACACTGCATCTCTCTTTCCCACTGGACGGCATACGTGATGTCATCAATACGCTCCATCTCGTCCCAGTCGACTTCCGGCAACGATGGACAGGAACCCTCCGGTGTCCTGACCGGGGAACGGTAATCCGCTGCGGCCTCCTGGCCGGGCTGGCACTCCGGAACGGGCAGGACCTCCTCAGCCTCCTTCGCCTCCACCGCTCCATCGGTGGGATCAGGTACAGCTCTTTCGGTGGTCGCCTCCGGTCGTCGCTCAGCCTTCTCCAGCAGCGATTTCAGGAATTCAGGAGACGGCGCTTGGCTTGTAGGAGAGAACATGGCGTCCCACAGCAGCCGCTGTGTTTGGGTGTGCCAGCGTCTCTCCGTCTCCTGCAGTTCAGCACGACTCTGGAGCTTCTTCCTCAGCTCCTCGTTCTCCTTCCGCAGCTCCATCATGGCGGGGTCGGTGTCCCTATCTGGGGACAGCTCCGGCACAGGTAGGACATCATCCGGTCCTCGGCTCAGATCCTCCTGTCCTTCCGCCATCTCGCTCCAGGTACCACTGTGATATCCAACAGGAACCTTCTGGTCCTTTCCGTGGAAGCGGGATTTGCGTCTCCTCCTCTTCGCATAGAGGATGAAGAGGAGGCGTATCTCCTTTGCAGTGGGGCTGGACCGCACATTGTAGTAGGCCTTGGAGAGGGCGGCCATAACTTTCGCGCTTCAGGGGGGTACACGCCCACGAATGTACGCCCACCTTCTTCACCAGCGCCTCAGGGCGCCACCTTGGCGGCAAAATGGCGATATTTGGCGCCAAATGCAGCAAACAGTCTTTTTCACATAAACAGTTCAATAGGCACACAGGACTCACAATGGCAAGTTTCGGATCCTGTTCGTGACGCCAAGTTTTAGTTGTTGCGACCACGCACCACAATTGTGGATACCAGGGCTATGGGGTACTCGGAGCCGAGCCCATGGAAATCTATGGGAGTTGTCACTGGTAGCGGTGGCTCGGTCCGTGGCCCTGGCGGTCGTGCAATAGGGGAATATATTTACAGGGGATATTTAGGATAGGTAGTTCGTGACGCCACCTGTGGTTTCTGGTAATTGTACCAGCGCTGCTGTAAGGGTCTTCACAGGGGATGTTATGGGGCAGCTTGGTGGCAAGTCTCCCACAGGTGAGACGTGTCCCTGGAAGTCTATGGTGGTGATGATGCAGGGGTAGTAAGAATTCAGTCACACACACGGTAGTTCCTTTTCATACCTTTTACTGATGGTAGTTCAAGCAGATCCCGGGGAGCTGGTCGGGGTGAAGAGTGCACTTTCCAGTAACAGCTGAGCAGGTTAGAGGCCTCCTTAACTTCAATGTACATGTGAATCCAACTTGCCTGAAGCGAAGTTAATTCTGAATCCCCAGCTTTCTCAATAGCTGTACTGCCCGGCCAATATTGTGGTGGAGCTGTTGTGAATGGGTTTGAGATGAGTTCTGAGCAGAGGCTCCCTCTGGTGGTTACAAGCGGTACTAGTGAGGATTGTGAGGACTGGGAATCAGGTGTTACTGATTGGTCTTATATAAGGGAGTCATTTTCCCATCAGGGTTGCCGGTGATCAATTGTTCTGGTCTGAATCCTTCTTTCCAGTTTCCCTTGTAGCCTGCTGTGTCGTGTCTGCATCTCCTGCTATCAGATAAGACAATTTCTTATTTTGTGTTTTTGCTATATTTTTGCATTTTGTCCTGCACTTCTGTGGGGGCCTTCAGGGTCCCCTCCGGGGGCTTTTGCCCTCTCAGTTTAGTCCAGCCACTGTGTTTTGTACTTTTGCTTTTTCCAGGTTTTTTTTTCAGTGGCTGCTGTTTTGATTTTTTACACCAGAGAACTAATTTAGGTGGTGGAGGTCGTGTGATCTCAGGTGATTTTGAAATTAGTAGAGTTGGTGTTTTTTCAGGGTTTTCTGAGATTGCAGTAAGTACCCTTCCTGTCCTTTTCTATTTAGATAGTTTGGGCCCCAGCGTTTGCTCATACTATTTTCTTTCTGTGTCAGTATTTCCTCTTGTCTAACCGCCATTACATGTTTGGGGGCTTTCTATTATCTTTGGGGTTCTGCTCCGGGGCAGATAGCTTTCCTATTTCTATCTTTAGGTGTAGTTAGTTTCTCAGGCTGTGACGAGGCGTCTAGGACCAACGTAGGAACGCTCCACGGCTGCCTCTAGTTGCGGTGGTTAGTCAGGGTACTGCAATCTCATAGATTCCAACTGCTCTGGTGTATTGCCTTTTTTACCTGCACTCCTCAGCTACCGTAACATAACAGTATCACCGGCCATAAAAATTGTATGGTACTCACAGAAGGGAAAAAATATTTTGAAGAAAAGTTGTCAGAGATATTTTTCTGTTTGTTGCATTTTTTTTTTTTTCCCTCTGTATCTCTGGGTGCTGGGGAGGATCTTTTCTCCCAATGGAGTTTGCACAGTTGTCTGGCCGTGTGGATCAGCTTGCCACTGAGGTTCAGAGTATTGCTGCATATCTTGCTAGGTTGCCTGTTGTGGAACCTAGGATCCCCATGCCAGATTTGTTTTTAGGGGATCGAGCTAAGTTTCAGAATTTCAAAAATAATTGTAAATTGTTTCTTGCCTTAAAATCTAAGTCCTCAGGAAACGCAGCGCAGCAGGTTCAAATTATCATCTCTCTCCTGCGCGGCGATCCTCAGGATTGGGCTTTTTCCCTGATACCTGGGGATCCTGTTTTGAGTGATGTTGATGCATTTTTTCAGGCTTTGGGGTTATTGTACGATGAGCCTAATGTCACTGATCAAGCTGAAAAAGCCTTGTTGGCATTAAATCAGGGGCTTGATGACGCTGAGTTATTCTGTCAGAGATTCCGTAGGTGGGCAGTCCTGACCAAATGGAATGACGACGCTTTGGCGGCCCTTTTCCGGAAGGTCTGTCGGATAATGTAAAGGATGTTATGGTGGGATTCCCTGTCCCCTCTGGTCTCAATGATTCTATGTCATTAGCGATTCAAATTGACAGACGTTTGCGTGAGCGGAGAAGTATGCGTGGAGTGGTGTTGCCTTGTGAACCTGCTTCTGAACCATGCAGTGTGATGGAGTGGTGTCTGGGGCACAGCGTCATGAGTTTCGAAAGCGCAATAGGTTATGTTTCTACTGTGGTGATGCCTCTCATGCTATTTCAGTCTGCCCTAAGCGGGGAAGACATTTTGCACGCTCAGTTGTCTTGGGTAGTGTTCAGACTAAGTTTTTATTAACTGTCACTCTGATATGCTCTCTGTCCTCATTTTCTGCTCAGGCTTTCGTTGATTCTGGAGCAGCTATTAACCTGATGGATTATGATTTTGCTAAACGTTGTGGGTTTCCCTTGATACCCCTACAGAAGTCTATTCCTTTACTGGGGATCGATTCTACCCCTTTGGCTGAGAATAAACCCCAGTTTTCTACTCAGGTGATAATGAGGGTTGAACCTGATCACCAGGAGTGCTGCAAATTTTTGGTTCTATATAATCTGCATGACATTATAGTGCTGGGTTTCCCTTGGTTACAGTCTCATAATCCTGTTTTGGATTGGAAATCTGTGTCTGTAACCAGTTGGGGCTGCCAATGTGTTAATACCAACACTCCTGTTTTTTCTGCCTCCCCCCAGGCTGAGGATGTTCCTGACTTTTTGTTTGATTTTTCTGATGTGTTTAGCGAAAGTAAATCTGCATCCTTAACTCCCCATAGGAGCTATGACTGCGCTATTGAATTAGTGCCAGGTAGTAAATTCCCTAAAGGTCGCCTTTTTAACTTGTCTGTACCTGAACATGACGCTATGCGGTCTTATATCAAGGAATCATTGGAGAAGGGTCATATCAGACCATCCTCTTCACCCTTAGGTGCCGGTTTTTTCTTTGTGGCCAAAAAAGATGGTTCATTAAGGCCGTGTATTGATTATCGTCTCTTGAACAATATTACTGTGAAATATCAATACCCGTTACCCTTGATTTCTGACCTGTTTTCCAGGGTGAAAAACGCTACTTGGTTTACCAAGCTTGACCTCAGGGGGGCGTATAACCTTATTCGCATTAAGCACGGGGATGAATGGAAGACGGCATTTAACACCCCTGAAGGGCATTTTGAGTACCTTGTGATGCCCTTTGGGCTCACTAATGCTCCTTCCGTCTTCCAGTCCTTCATGAATGACATTTTCAGGGATTTTGTGGACAAGTTTCTGATTGTTTATTTGGATGATATCTTGATTTTTTCTAATGACTGGGACTCTCATGTGAAACATGTTCGAACTGTATTCCAGATTTTGAGAGAGAATGCTCTGTATGTGAAGGGATCAAAGTGTCTTTTTGGCGTACAGAAGATCTCATTTCTGGGATTCATTTTGTCCCCATCTGTTATTGAAATGGACCTGGTCAAGGTTCAGGCCATCTGTGATTGGGTCCAACCTACTTCATTAAAGGCTCTTCAGAGATTTTTGGGTTTTGCCAATTTTTATCGTAAATTTATTGGTAATTTCTCGGTTATTGTTAAACCATTAACTGATTTGACCAGAAAGGGTTCTGATGTGGTGAATTGGCCTCCTGAGGCAGTCTCTGCGTTTCAGGAACTTAAGCAGAGATTCACTTCTGCTCCTGTTCTACGGCAGCCTGATGTTTCTCTGCCATTTCAGGTGGAGGTTGATGCCTCTGAAATTGGGGCAGGTGCCGTTTTGTCCCAAAAAGATCCAGAGACCTCTAAAAGTAACCCTTGTGCCTTTTTCTCTCGAAAATTTTCTCCTACTGAACGTAATTATGACGTGGGTAATCGGGAGTTATTGGCCATGAAGTGGGCTTTTGAAGAGTGGAGACATTGGCTGGAGGGAGCCAAACATCAGGTGGTGGTCCTTACGGACCATAAGAATCTGGTCTATCTGGAATCTGCCAAGCGACTCAATCCTAGACAGGCCAGGTGGGCCTTGTTTTTCACACGTTTTAATTTTGTGGTTTCCTTTCTTCCTGGCACTAAGAATGTTAAGGCGGATGCCCTCTCGAGGAGTTTCCTTGCGGACTCTCCTGAGCTATCTGATCCCTCTGTTATTTTGAAGGAGGGTGTAGTTCTTTCCGCCATCTCGCCCAATTTGAGACTTGCTCTGGAGGGGTGTCAGGAGGATAGGCCCGAGCGCTGCCCTGTTGGAAAATTGTTTGTCCCGGACCAATGGAAAAAGAGTGTGATGTCTGAGATTCATTGTTCCGCATTGGCTGGGCATCCCGGAATTTTTGGTACCAGAGACTTGGTTAGTCGGTCCTTTTGGTGGTCTACCTTGTCTCGCGATGTCAGGGAATTTGTGCAGTCCTGCGGGACTTGCTCTCGCTCCAAGCCTTGCTCTCGCTCTAGTGGTTTGTTGATGCCATTGCCTGTGCCCAAGAGACCATGGACCCATATCTCTATGGATTTCATTTCCGATCTTCCTGTTTCTCAGAGAATGACCACCATCTGGGTAATTTGTGATAGGTTTTCCAAAATGATACATCTTGTGCCATTACCTAAGTTGCCTTCCTCCTCTGAATTGGTGCCGTTGTTCCTTCAGCACGTGGTTCGTTTACACGGCATTCCTGAGAACATTGTGTCTGACAGAGGAGTCCAGTTTGTTTCCAGATTTTGGAGGACTTTTTGTTCTAAACTGGGTGTTCAATTGTCTTTCTCCTCGGCATTTCATCCTCAGACCAATGGTCAAACTGAGAGAACAAACCAGACATTGGAGACTTATCTAAGATGCTTTGTGTCTGCTGATCAGGATGACTGGGTCTCTTTTTTGCCTTTGGCTGAGTTTGCTCTTAATAATAGGGCTAGCTCTGCCACTTTGATGTCTCCGTTTTTCTGTAATTCTGGGTTTCACCCTCGATTTTCTTCAGGACAGACGGAGGCTTCTGTCTGTCCAGGTGTTGACTCTGTTGTTGAGCGTATGCAGCAGATTTGGGACCAGGTAGTGGAGAGGTTGTCCCTCTCTCAGGAGAAGGCCCAGCGGTTTGCTAACCGGCATAGGACTGATGGTCCTCGGTTTAAAGTGGGGGACTTGGTCTGGTTGTCCTCAAAGAATATTCCTATGAGAGTAGCATCTCCTAAATTTAAGCCTAGGTTCATTGGACCTTATAAGATCATGGAGATTATTAATCCTGTTTCTTTTCGTTTGCTTCTTCCAGGGACATTTAAGATCCATAACGTGTTCCACAAGTCCTTGTTGAAGAGGTTTGTTGAGCCAGTGGTTCCTGCTGCTGTGCCTCCTGACCCTGTTTTGGTTGAGGGCAATCTGGAGTATGTGGTTGAGAAAATATTGGATTCTCGTTTTTCTAGACGAAGACTCCAGTATTTGGTTAAATGGAGAGGTTATGGTCAGGAAGACAATTCTTGGGTGTTTGCTTCGGACATCCATGCTAGGAGACTTATCCGTGCGTATCATAGAACTCCTCCTGACCGACCTGGTTGCTCAAATGAGGGTTCGGTGACCCCTCCTCAAGGGGGGGGTACTGTTGTGAATGGGTTTGAGATGAGTTCTGAGCAGAGGCTCCCTCTGGTGGTTACAAGCGGTACTAGTGAGGATTGTGAGGACTGGGAATCAGGTGTTACTGATTGGTCTTATATAAGGGAGTCATTTTCCCATCAGGGTTGCCGGTGATCAATTGTTCTGGTCTGAATCCTTCTTTCCAGTTTCCCTTGTAGCCTGCTGTGTCGTGTCTGCATCTCCTGCTATCAGATAAGACAATTTCTTATTTTGTGTTTTTGCTATATTTTTGCATTTTGTCCTGCACTTCTGTGGGGGCCTTCAGGGTCCCCTCCGGGGGCTTTTGCCCTCTCAGTTTAGTCCAGCCACTGTGTTTTGTACTTTTGCTTTTTCCAGGTTTTTTTTCAGTGGCTGCTGTTTTGATTTTTTTACACCAGAGAACTAATTTAGGTGGTGGAGGTCGTGTGATCTCAGGTGATTTTGAAATTAGTAGAGTTGGTGTTTTTTCAGGGTTTTCTGAGATTGCAGTCAGTACCCTTCCTGTCCTTTTCTATTTAGATAGTTTGGGCCCCAGCGTTTGCTCATACTATTTTCTTTCTGTGTCAGTATTTCCTCTTGTCTAACCGCCATTACATGTTTGGGGGCTTTCTATTATCTTTGGTGTTCTGCTCCGGGCAGATAGCTTTCCTATTTCTATCTTTAGGTGTAGTTAGTTTCTCAGGCTGTGACGAGGCGTCTAGGACCAACGTAGGAACGCTCCACGGCTGCCTCTAGTTGCGGTGGTTAGTCAGGGTACTGCAATCTCATAGATTCCAACTGCTCTGGTGTATTGCCTTTTTTACCTGTCCTACCGTAACATAACATGGAGCCTTCTGAGTGATGAAACTAAGTCCTTACTTTTGCATGGCCTTGCTCAAAGTCCCTGTTCCACCTGACTCCGGTTACGTATTGACACTTAGGGCTGCTCTCTGCGACCTGTAGTCCAGATGCCTCCGGTTTTCTTGTTACTATGCCTGAAACAGTAGCAACGCTTCGGACCCCGGTGTCCGGCAATTTAGTGCAGGCAATCCAATACCTGTAGCACTTGTCTATCTTCTCCACTGTGCCCTTCGCCCTGCTTCCCGCTTTTAACATAAGCACTTGTGGCAGTTGTGGAATAATGTCAGCTTCATCCAGAGCTCGCTGCACAGCTCTCAGTTTCCTCCAAAGTCCACACAGGACCGAGACTGAATGGCTGCTCTGTCCTTGAGACAGAAGCTAACAGGCTAAACTCCACTGAACACTAAGCTCCACTCAAACTGATCTGATCTCAGACAGATAACTATCCAGGGAATGACTCACTCCTAAGCCTCCCGGAGCTAACTATCTGACTATCTCAGACAGGAAACTATCCAAGGGATGACTCACTCCTGAGCCTCCGGAGCTAACTGACTGAAATCACTCCTCTCTCCTACTCTCCCTCCAGACTAACTAAAGGGTATGCCACACTAAACAATATCGCTAACGGGATCGCTAAAAAACGTCACTATTTAGCGATCCTGTTAGCGATGTTGTTCAGTGCGGCAGCTTCCAGCGACGAGCTTCCTGCTGTGATCTCGCTCGTCGCTGGAATCGCTCCGGACCCTATTTCATCGCTGGCGCTCCCGCTGGGTAAGTATTAATCGCTGTGTGGCACCTTTTCTTAGCGATTTAGCGGTACTTTTGTACCGCTAAAGTCGTTAAGAAGATCGCTAACGGCGATAGCGTCGTTAACTATATCGCTAAATGTGGCCGCATTTAGCGATATAGAAACAATCCCGCTAGCGATCGCATTAGTATGCGTCGTTATTGTGATCGCTAGCGGGATTGTTTAGTGTGGCAGTACCTTAACTCCTGCCACGTGTCACTCCCCCTTATATCTCAGATGGGTGTGTCTGAAAGTGTGAGTGACAGTGAATGCATATCAAGCGTTGCTGTTACCTTCTAGTGCACTCTCCTGGACTTTTATGTGTGCCTGCGTAGCTGGGCTACACAGACGCATTTAAGGTATGGGGACCTAGTTTTAAAACTCTATATTTCAGCGTTGCAGGGGACCAGAAAAAGAAGAGCCACCTTCACAGACTGCTGTCTTAGTGCTGCTGAAGGTGGCTCTTTTACTTCAAAACGCCCGGGGGGGTGACAAGTTCCCTTTAAACTCTATAGTGAAACCACTTCACTGGTATTTTGAGTGTTTTTTATGTATTTTATGCTTTTTTAAAGTTTTTAAAAATGCCTGGAGTGAGTAAAGAAAGTGTTTTCACTTCTTTGTTGCACAGGATCATAAAGGAAACCTTTCCAAACTAGGCTGTGTTATGGTAAGCCATAACCATCAACATTAACAGAAATAAACACATGAAATAGATCACTCTGTAATGACTCTATATAATATAATCACTTTTTGCATTACAGAACTGAAATAAATTAACTTTTTCATGATATTCTAATTTTGTGAGATGCGCCTGTACTTAAAGGATTGTCTAGGACTTACTGATTGATGACCCATCCATAGGTGGTGCACTCTATCTCCTCTTTTATGTATTCAGTAGTGGCCACTCAGCAATGTACGGTGCTGCCATGTGCCGCTCGCATATCGCTTAGTTTTAGTCACTATTGCTAGATACTTAGTAGCACACATGATAGGATTGGATACACTGCTCAGCAGTTTCACCAATTTCAGGTTTAGGGGTGTCGGGGATCCCCTGGAAGTCTTAGTCCTTCATGTTCTAATCCAGCCCTTATCTCATAGTTTGCAGTGAAATCACTGAATAAACATGTCAGCCCATTGCGGCATCAGCCTCTTCAGTCTCTGGGGATCACACCGAGCCTCAGATCTGAATGCCAGTAATGCTTATCCTAATTACATCAGTGCTATTGGGCGTATATTAATGGCTCATAACACAGAACAGTAAAGGTACTGCCACACTAAGCTATCCCGCTAGCGATCTCGTTAGCGTTGCATACTAATGAGATCGCTAGCGGGATTGTTTCTATATCGCTAAATGCTGCCGCATTTAGCGATATAGTTAACGACGCTATCGCCGTTAGCGATCTTCTTAACGACTTTAGCGGTACAAAAGAAAAGGTGCCACACAGCGATTAGATACTTACCCAGCGGGAGCGCCAGCGATGAAATAGGGTCCGGAACGATTCCAGCGACGAGCGAGATCACAGCAGGAAGCTCGTCGCTGGAAGCTGTCGCACTGAACAATATCGCTAACAGCAATCTCACAGCGATTCCTATGTCTGACATTACCAGCGATCAGGCCCCTGCTGTGAAACGCTGGCGTGTCAGAAAGTCAGGACATTTTTTGATCGCTAGTTTTCCCGCTGACAGGCCCCAAATCGCGGGGTTTAAGCGGGAGACCAGCGATCCGCGGTAACCAAGGTACACAGGGGGTTTTCCAGGCACGAGGCCTGTGCCGGGAAAACCCCCGCTGTGTACCTTGGTACCAGGGGCCCCGATGCAGGGGAGCTGGTAACCAAGGTAAAACGTCGGTTTCCAGGCCCCGCGCAGCATCAGGGGCGCGGGTATCCAAGGACACTGCGGGAAAAAGCGTTTACCCGAGTGTCCCTGTGCTGATCGCTGCCCTGAGCTGCCTGTTTGGCAGCTCAGCAGCGATCATGTAGCGATACACCAGCGATCCTGATCGTTGTCAGGATCGCTGGTGTATCGCTACGTGAGACCCGGGCTTTAGAGGTTTTATATGTATGTGGGCTGACGGAAGGTCTGACAGCTTGGGGGCCCCTGATACCAAGATTAGCTGCTCTTAATCTTGATCACTTGGTGGAAAGGTGGCCATTTTGATCCGTTGCTCTCAAAATAAATCCACAAACTACAGTATCAGCTAATGATCCGTTACTGCTGACAACCAGCCTATGTGAGAAGTTGTCAGCTCCACAAACTGGTGATGACAAGTGAACAGACATGAGACCACACACCTTATACCCCAGCACCAGCTCATCATTTATTACTGCTGATAATCGTGTGTCAGAGGTTGTCAGCCCCACCCCTTGGTGATGACATCACTGATATGATAGATTTAGTTTTCAGTAGTTTTTCTATGGTATATATGTTTTATGTGTGTGTCAGAGCTGCAGACAGTCGCAAAGCATCTGGTTGCAGAAAGGTCTCTGTAGTTGGCTTTGCAGACGCCTTCCTAGTCTTTCTGACTCTTGGACCCAGTGGCAACCTTCTCCCAACTCTAATTGACACACTTGACTGGGTGTTTAGTGCCCACCCCATCCTTCCCTAAGCAGGGCTTATTGCCAGGGTCAGGCAGGGGTTAGGTTTCTGCTTGGCGATAAGTGCAGATCCTATATAGGGACATTTAGGTAAGACAGGGTGACTTTAGATCTGCCTAGGGGTCTCCACTCCCCTCTTCCCTAGTGTTGGTTCCCTACCCCTCATCCTTTGTTGCACTTTGTCTTTCCCACACTGTGCATGACAATATGTACGTAAATATATATATGCTGATGTTCAGAACAAAATGTTGAGATGTAGGACATCTAGGGTCACAATCAGGTTTCTCCGGGGAATTGAGTGTAAGTAAGATCCTGTGCATTATGTACACTAGTTGGATTTAAATCAGAAGCAAAGATGGTGGAAGACATGTCTGGGGTTTACATTAAGTCTTCAAGGAATCTTTGGATCCTTGGTCATTCTGTTCCCTTCTCAATATCATTGGAAATCTTTTTTTCTTTGATTTGCTTCCATTTCTTCATCCTTCACCATCCATGGTCCATTATTTTCTCATTCCTAGTTGTGTTCTTATCTATCCATTACTGGTCAGGGTTCACAGCTGTATTTTGATGGCACTGACTTTCCCCTCACTTCTTTTATCTACAGTTGAGTAGTGGAGTTGTTGCCAATTGTTCCTTTCAATTGGCTTTTTTGTCAAAAACTCTCAAACCGCCACCCCTCATAAGTCGAACATTGGTCTCTTCACACCATTCTCATTTGTTCTTCCACCCTTGGCACCACTTCATCAGTTTTATCTATTGTTACATCATTTACAGATACTACCTGGATCACTCCAACATTTTTTTTTATCTGTGGATACCAACCATATTTATCTATCCATCTACTTCTAGGCCATGCTTACATGTTCTTCTACTTCTTAATTAGTGCCTTTGGCTCAATCTCAAACCATGCTGACTTGATGGATGAACGCTCTGTAGCAAGACAATCTTGTTTAAGACTAGATAGGTCCACCAGGGCTCTCTCCACCGTTACATGATAGTATCAAGCCATCGGGTTGCTGGTCTTCCTCTTCGCCTTGTTCCTTCTATTCTTCCGAATATAATGTCCTTCTCCAGTGATCGCTCTCTTCGTATGATGTGTCCAAAGTAGGCAAGTCGTAGCTTGGTGATCCTTCCTTCGAGAGACATATCTGGCTTGATTTGGTCCAAAATTGATTTTGTCTGTTCTTATTTCCATCCATGGTTTTGATAACATCCTTCTCTAGCACATTTCAAAGGCTATTGATTCTTCATCTTTTTTTTTTTTTTTATTGTCCAGGTTTCACATCCACATATTACCACAGAAAAGACCAAACTATGTACGAGCCATGTCTTTGTTGCCAGTGAAATGTTCCTCGATTTGAAGACCTTGTCCAGTGACTTTATTGTTGATTTTCCCTTAACTATTCTCCTATTGACTTCCGGTGTCGTCACAGCCTCTTTTAGTGATTATCAATCCGAGTAGGGTGAAGTCCTTTACACAGCCAGTTCATTGACATCTATCTCAAATGTGTTCTGGTTTGTACCTGAGAGTAGTCAATATCTTTGCCTTTTTTGTGTGGAGTAGCAGTCTTCAATCAGTACTCATATCAGTCTATCTTTGTGGGTATCCTTTTCATAGGCTCCAACATTTACCTGTTCAGCTTTGGTCACATCCTTGTCAAACTATTAACAGCAAATGACTCCTCAATTGGCAGCCCTTATGTCAGTCCTTTGATTTCTGATCACTAATTCCTCAACAAGCACCATTTATGTCACTTCATCTATTGATGACTAATTTCTTAACTGGTACCACTTAGAAAATCGAGGGGGCCGTTTCATTGTATCATAAATTTACCTTTTAAACTTTTGGCCCCCATACTTATTTTTCAATCTATCAAAAGAATTAGGCCAAAATTTAAAACACTTACAAGTTCAATTAAAGAAGATTTTTTGGTTTTCTAAATTTTGGGAACATTTAAAACAGCTAGATATACCAACATTGATTCTCATCTGGCAGTATTTCATCAGTCTTTTATCGCTTTTTGATTCCTCAGTTGACACCAGTTACTCATCTATTACTACATTCCAAGAAGACCTAAAGTTATCGTTCGATTACCCAAATTTTTAAGACGGCTGTAGAAAAAAACCCCCAAACAAAAATTTTTTTTTTCCAAATTTTAGGGGATCGCCCCAAGATTTTCTTTTGTCGAAGACTGAAA
Source organism: Oophaga sylvatica (assembly GCA_033576555.1). Classification (NCBI taxonomy): domain Eukaryota; kingdom Metazoa; phylum Chordata; class Amphibia; order Anura; family Dendrobatidae; genus Oophaga; species Oophaga sylvatica. Next base: position 75,530 of record JARQOD010002515.1, read on the forward strand.
CTTTTTTTTCGTTTGCCCATAAATTGTAAAACGATCAATGAACTTTCGCTTGGGAATTACTTTTTTATCGTTGTCACGATCATGGACCATTCAGCCTGACATTTGTTTTGGCTTTTTGTCTACGTAAATTGGTAACACCTCTATGTTTTGGGGTTATTGAGGGGAATCCTTGAGCCCATATAGTCTTTAGGGGCCCCACAACTCTACAAAAATTTTATTACAGCATCAGCTCCTTAGGGGGACATTTTGTTTTAGTTCTCTTTTTTGGGAAGTTGCTCATAAGTAAATATAAAGGCTCGGACCAGGCCCCAAACCAATCCCATCTGTTTTTGGAATATAATTGGTCTTTGATAACTTGGTAACATCCCAAATTTTACTTAAATTCCATCCAAATTTTTCTTAGCTAGTTTTTTTCCCTTAAGTCCCCCTAAGCCGGGGTTTTTTATATATTCTTCTTGTCATTCTGTTTTAGAAATCCGAATGTAAATAAAAAAATCAGACAAGAAGCTGTGTACTTCATGTAAGACCATGTATCTACGTCTTTGTTTTATTTTTTTGCAGCTCACTCAAGGCTGAATGTGTTTTTCAAACACTTATGACTGGTAATGTTCTAAAAGGGGACACCCAACGGGGACAAGAAGACCGGATGCTTCCCACTAAACTGCTTTCACGGGGCACCTGACACAGTCCTTGTAATAAAGTGATTTTGTAAACTCCAGATACCCCGGGGCCTGTCAAAGAGCGTATTCACAAAACTGACGAGTCGGCTTTTTTTCCGGGTTGTCCTTCAAGTTTTATTCTCTGTTCTCACCAAACCCCGATGCATCTAGCAAAGATCTGCCATCGCATTTCCCTTTTTTTTTTTTAAATTTAAATTTAAATTTAAATTTAAGCCTGAAATCTTCAAATCCCACACCCCCAAACTTGCAATTATAGAAAATTTTCCCCCTTTTAATGTTTTGTGTTAACGGTCTGTGACAATCCAAAATTTAAAAAACAGGATGGGGTCAGTAGAATAGATGAATAGCTGGGACTCTATAAAAGGTTTAACGACCTCATGTGATCGCCAAGCCATTGTACATACATGATGTCAGCAACTGGGGCGGGCTGACAACCTCTCACACATGATAAACAGGGGGTTTCACAAAAGTA
>JARQOD010002516.1:0-76666 GCA_033576555.1 Oophaga sylvatica
ACCAGAATAACAGTTGTCATTCCCTGGCCTAGTTGGACATATGTAATGATTGTCTGGACAGGAACGGTCAGCTCCTCTTACAACTTGGGTATTTTTGAAAGCCCAAGTGTTGACTGGTTTGTCCATATCTACCCAGAAAAAGTAGCACCACCCATGAACAGTAGGAGCAAACAAAACTGCAGAAAGGATATATATCAACAGCTTCATGGTTGTTGACCAGTCTTGTCTCTTTTGCAGTGAGAGGCGTGAATCCAGGTGTAAGGTTCTATGTATATATTCCTGAAACTCAGTTTGTTCGTCAGCCATTTTACTTTCTGTCTTGCTGCAGCTATCTTGCCCTCAGTCAAAATGGAGTTTCCAGCTTGCATGTTCCCGCCCTGATTCTCTCCTTTGCTTCTTAAGCAGCCACAGCTGAGCAATCAGTGCTTCAGAATCTAGCCTGCAGTGAACCTGTGACTTGACTCCTGTAAGCCTTGGACCTTGTACTCCAGCTATTCCTACTGAGGAACTCTGAAGCACTTGTGGACTCTGAACCCTGCTCTTTGAAAGACCCACGTTTGCATGGACTTACGGTAACAGAGAAGAAGATCCTGAATCTGTATTGGAGAGTGATTGCTGAGCTTCGATTACTCTGGCCTGTTGTGTCTCCTGTTTCTGTGTCTGCAAACTGTGTGACTATTTCTGCCAACTTGTATGAAGTAATACAGGACTTTTCTATATCAAACCTGTGACTCCTGTGTTTTCATCGCACCCAAGCACAAGACGCTATATGAACTGTACTACATACATTACAAGATTCTGAAGCCAAAACGTTAGTGTCTGCTGGGTCTGGAAGGCTGTGTCTGCTGTACTGTGGATATCAGACGTCCGGTTGTACTTTCTGTGATGACAGTGGTTGTGACTTCTCACAACCATTCCAGGTGAGCAATTCCCTTAAGTTTTTTCTTTTTGCAGTGTTACCACAGGTAAACACTATTGTTTTTTTTTTCCTTTCTTTTCTCTTTTTTGTCTGCTGTAACTCTGGATATCAGATGTCTGGTTGAAACTTTCTGTGATGATAGTGGTTGTGACTTCTCACAACCATTCCAGGTGAGCAGTTCCCTTAATTTTTTTTTCTCTCTGCAGTGTTGCCACAGGTGAACACTATTTTTTTTTCTCTCCTCTTCTTCCAGTAATCCTGTCTTAAAAGATCTGGAAAATGGAGGCCCGCATAAAGGAACTTTGCGGAGTGACTGATAATATCCTTGCAGATTTGCAGAATATAAAGACCCGTTTTACAAATCTACAGGACCTCAATAATCACAATTTGCAAGTGGTTGGACAGACTACCCAGGATTTGCGAGCCAGGATTGAGGTTCTAGAGGGGCGAGTCCAGGCTCCTGCCGTAGCCCCGAGTGCTGGGATTCCCAAGTTGCCCCCTTTTCGTTTTGGCGGTGAACGTGAGAAATTCAGGGGATTTATTAATCAATGCAATCTTTTTTTTTCTGCACATGCTTCACAATTTCCCACTGAACGATCTAAGGTGCTTACTATAATTATGTTGCTTACCAACAAGGCTTTAATGTGGGCAAACCCTCTGATTGAGACTGAGGATGATTGTTTGAATCACCTTGATGATTTTATTTCAGCCATGGGGCAGGTGTTTGATGACCCCAATCGAGGTGCAACAGCTGAAGCAGCCATGTTAGCTTTGCGCCAAGGTAAGCACTCGGTAGCTGAATATGCCTTGGATTTCAGGAGATGGGCCCTTGATACCACCTGGGACAGTTCCGCCAAAAAATCTATTTTTCGAAAGGGGTTATCTCCACTGATTAAGGATGAACTTGCTCGTGCCGACCCTCCCACTGCGTTAGGTGACTTTATTAACTACTGCATCCATATTGATACTCGTCTGACTGAACGCAGGCAAGAGAGATGGTTCGAAAGCAATCGTACTAACTTTTTCCTACCTTCCTCTCCAGCTAAGGAACCTTTGAGTAGGATTACACGGGAACCTGAACCTGAACCCATGCAGGTAGACTCTTTACAACGACGGGTTAGTGATGCACGCAAGGAACATCGTTTTAAGGAGAATCTATGTTTCTATTGTGGTAAGTCAGGGCACTTCATTATAAACTGCCCCAGCCGTTCTCGTAAGACTACTGCAGCACTCATTCATTGTGAGTGTTGCGAGAGGGGATCTGTCAGGTCCTAGCCTCAGGCTCCAGAGAGATCTGCAGCAACAGATCTTGATTTCTCGGACTTAAACTCCGTTACCTCTGAGGACGTTGACTGTGTAAACGCTGCCATTTTTCAAGTTTCCTCAGCGGTGTCCCAGCTGAGTTGTAAGAAAAACAATTCTCATTGCTTTCTTTCCATCAAACTCTGGGTTGACTCAGCTTGGGTGTCTAGCTCTGCTATGATCGACTCAGGGGCAAGTGGAAATTTTATGGATGTCTCCTTTGCTCTGAAACAGGGAATACGTTCAGTGAAGAAGGCTACTCCAGTACAGATGGAAACTGTGGATGGCTCCCTGCTGACCTCTGGACCAGTGGATCAGGAAACAGAGCCTTTGAGGGTTCTTATGGGTAAAGATCATCAAGAGAAACTGTCCTTTATGCTTATCTCTTCTCCCCACTTTCCCATTATTCTAGGGCTACCATGGCTGCAGGCTCAGAATCCTACCATTAACTGGGAGACCAAGGAATTACACTTTCCAGAGAAACAGATGAGTCCAAAAGTTTCAGCTTGCTCTGTTCCTAAAGGAATCATGTCAGTCCCTGAACTACCAGCTGTATACCAGGACTATGTGGATTTATGTGACAAGAAGAACGCTGACCAGCTTCCTCCTCACCGTCCATATGATTGTCCAATTGAATTATTGCCTGGAGCAGAGATACCTTTTGGTAAGATCTACCCCCTGGCGGGGCCCGAGCTAAAGGCTTTAAAGGATTACATAGATGAAAATCTAGCCAAGGGCTTCATACGCCCCTCTTCATCTCCTGCAAGTGCACCCATCTTCTTTGTAAAGAAGAAAGATGGATCTCTGAGACCATGCGTAGACTATAGGGAACTCAATAAGGTTACTATTAGAAACCGTTATCCATTGCCTTTAATCCCTGAGTTATTGGAGAGAGTGCGACATGCCAAAATTTTTTCTAAACTAGATCTTCGTGGGGCCTATAACTTAGTCCGTATTAGACCTGGGGATGAATGGAAGACTGCATTCAGGTCACGCTATGGACACTTTGAATATCTAGTTATGCCTTTTGGTCTGAGTACCGCCCCAGCCACTTTCCAACACTTGGTGAATGACATCTTCAGGGATCTCCTAGATACATTCGTGGTAATTTATTTGGATGATATTCTATTTTTTTCTAACTCCAGAGAGGAACATCATGGACATGTGAGAATGGTCTTGGAACGTCTAAGACAAAATCATCTTTACATCAAACTTGAAAAGTGTGAATTCCATAGGACCGAAATTCAATTTCTGGGGTATGTACTGTCTACACAAGGAATTAGTATGGATGGAAGCAAAACCCAAGCCATCAAGGATTGGCCAAGTCCTAGAAATGTGAAGGAGGTACAGCGCTTCATCGGGTTTGCCAACTTCTATAGACGTTTCATTAGAAATTTCTCTGAGGTAGTGTCACCTATCACTCAACTTACCCGGAAAGAGTCTAGGTTTTCCTGGACTCCCCAAGCCCAGGAAGCATTTTCCCCGTCTAAAAGATAAATTTACCACTGCACCTATCCTAGTACATCCCAACCCCGAGCTTGCCTTCATAATAGAGGTGGATGCTTCAGACTGTGCCGTTGGAGCTATACTCTCTCAGAGAACAGGTGAGAAGAATGTCTTGCATCCCTGTGCCTTCTTTTCCCAGCAGTTGTCTTTGGCTGAGAGGAACTACGATGTGGGCAATAGAGAGTTGTTGGCCATTATTGCCGCCTTCAAAGAATGGAGACACCTTCTCCAGGGAGCTGCACAGCAAATAGTCGTCCTGACAGACCATCGTAACCTTGAGTTTATCAGGTCGGCTAAGTGCCTGACTCCTCGCCAGGCTCGCTGGAATCTTTTCTTAAACCAATTTAATTTTATCATCTCTTATAGACCAGGATCGCGCAATGGAAAGGCTGATGCACTCTCTAGGATTTACTCAGCAGAGACACGTCCAATTACTCCTCCTAAGACTATTCTTCCTGACTCTAGATTCCTAGGAGTAATTCATAATCAAGACCTACTTAAGGACATCAAGGAAGCATACCATGCGGATTCCTTTTTGGCACAACCCCCAAGGGACGTAAGTCTTGTCTTTAAGAATGGTGTGTGGATTCAGGGACAACATCTGTATATTCCTGAAACAGTCAGATTAAGAGTATTGCAACTCATTCACGATTCCAAGATAGCTGGGCATAGAGGAATTCTAAAGACACAGGAATTTCTTTCTCGTTTCTTTTGGTGGCCCACTTGCAGGAAGGATGTTTTGAATTATGTCACTTCATGTGAGGTCTGTGCAAGATGCAAAACACCTCGCTCCTCACCAACTGGTCTGTTACAGCCTCTTCCCACCCCGTCCCGCCCGTGGGGATCCATTTCTATGGACTTCATTGTGGAGTTACCAACCTCTCAGGGGAAGAACACCATTCTAGTGGTGGTTGACCGTCTAACAAAGGCAGCTCATTTTATCCCTTGTGTCGGCTTACCCACTGCAAAACAGACATCAGATTTGATGATTAAAGATGTGTTTCGCTTACATGGAGTACCGGATGAGGTTATTTCGGATCGAGGGGTGCAATTCACTTCTAGGTTTTGGCAAAATTTCTGTGCAGCATTGGACATTAAAGTAAACCTTTCTTCTGCTTTTCATCCCCAGACTAATGGACAGACCGAACGAACCAATCAAACCCTGGAGCAGTATCTCCGCTGCTTTATCTGCCACCTACAGGATGATTGGGTGGATCTACTTCCATTAGCTGAGTTCTCGTATAACAACTCTCAGAGTGCCTCCACTAAACAGTCTCCTTTTTACTCTAATCTAGGTTATCATCCTAACATTCTACCACGATTTCCCATAGAAACGCCTTTACCAGCAGTGGCTGAAAGAATCACGTCTTTACAGAAGAATATGGATCTTCTAAAGGAAAATCTGGAATCGGCTCAAGAAAGGTACAAGAAAGCAGCAGATAAATTTAGTAAACCTGCACCAGCTTTCAAGGTAGGAGACTTGGTCTGGCTGTCAACCAGAAATCTTAAGTTAAGGATTCCATCGTCTAAGTTGGGACATAAGTACATTGGACCCTATAAAATCAGTAAAATTATAAGTGCCGTTGCTTGTCGTCTTCAACTGCCCAGAACTATGAGAATCCACCCTGTCTTTCATGTATCCCTACTAAAGGCTGCGACACCCAATACGTTTCCTGGACGTTCCTCTCCTTGCCCTGACCCAGTGCTAGTCGATGGTCAGGAAGAATTTGTGGTGGAAAGGATTTTAGATTCCAGGTTGTATAGAAATCAGTTACAATATCTGATTAAATGGCAGGGCTACCCAGTGGAGGACAACTCATGGGAACCGGTCAATAACGTTAATGCTCCTCGCTTGCTCCGTCAGTTTCATCAGAGGTACCCACACAAGCCTGGTCTGAGGTCATCCGGAGGTTGTCCTTAAGGGGGGAGTAATGTAAGGTTCTATGTATATATTCCTGAAACTCAGTTTGTTCGTCAGCCATTTTACTTTCTGTCTTGCTGCAGCTATCTTGCCCTCAGTCAAAATGGAGTTTCCAGCTTGCATGTTCCCGCCCTGATTCTCTCCTTTGCTTCTTAAGCAGCCACAGCTGAGCAATCAGTGCTTCAGAATCTAGCCTGCAGTGAACCTGTGACTTGACTCCTGTAAGCCTTGGACCTTGTACTCCAGCTATTCCTACTGAGGAACTCTGAAGCACTTGTGGACTCTGAACCCTGCTCTTTGAAAGACCCACGTTTGCATGGACTTACGGTAACAGAGAAGAAGATCCTGAATCTGTATTGGAGAGTGATTGCTGAGCTTGGATTACTCTGGCCTGCTGTGTCTCCTGTTTCTGTGTCTGCAAACTGTGTGACTATTTCTGCCAACTTGTATGAAGTAATACAGGACTTTTCTATATCAAACCTGTGACTCCTGTGTTTTCATCGCACCCAAGCACAAGACGCTATATGAACTGTACTACATACATTACACCAGGTGCTTTTGCCCTCAAGCTTCAGAGCGGTTGGCGTGGTCAGGATCACGGTGTAGGGACCTTCAAATCTGGGTTGGAGGCAGTCTTTCCTCACAAACTTTTTCACATACACCAGGTCACCAGGCGAGAAGTCGTGCACTGTATCACCTGTGGATTCTGGGAGAGAAGCAGATACTGTAGAGTGGGTGTTAGTCAACTCTTTAAGCTCTAGCATTAGCAGGGGTATTGGAGTGTAGAATATAGAAGGGTCTACTAGATCCCTATCAGCTCCCCCTTTTTAGAATATATATGATTTCTACCCTAGAAGTGTATGTGAGGGAGATCATATCCTTTTTCTCACTTATACCATTTGTTCATAATAGCTATTATTATTATTTGGAGGTCTCAGTCCAATATACATAGTCTTCGTAATGGAGGCATCTATCAGTCTCTGGAGTAGTCCTCTGATGCATGGGATACAACAGCAACTGCAGACGACGAGTATGGCTGCCACCACTGCCAGTGAGATGAGAAGGCTGGATACAAGATGCTTCCATCGTCCGAACCAGGAATCCAGCCAGTCAGTAAATGGGTTGTCGATACCAGAATTTTCTGCCAGTTCATCAGATAGTGATGTAAGACCCTCCAAAGCCTTGGTGATGCTTCCATCTGGGGCGGTATTATTTGGAATAAATGTACAACAATTATAACAGGGTTACAGGATGATCCCCAAACTACAGATTTTATATCACAAGTCCACCGTGGACGTGCCAAAGCAACTGTCATTCTTTCCAAAAGGGGCCTTCCTGAAGCACTAACTCTAGTCATGGCTTCCTGTGGCCTATGTTTCCATGAAGCCCCCGTATTCCATGCTGCCTCCTCCCATGAGTTACAATCCTCATTCCATGTCTAGTTATACATATAAATACTGCTGCTTCATCTATTTCTGTAAGAAATTTGTACACCGGATCACTGCTTTTCCTACCAAACTTATCATATTGACATTTTACCATGTGACATAAATCAAATCTAAAAGTAGCAGAGTTCTTTGATGTATCAAACCACATCGTTATTTCTGGTCCATTGTGGGTGATCTCAGCCGTTTGTCCTGGCGATCCTGTCAATACCACCATGGCTCCAGATAGGCTTTCCCAAACCTTCACTGAGTAACTGTAGAAAGTCAGTCCCCTCTCCAGCAGGAAAGGGCAAAAAGGATTTTTCAGCTGTAGTGGCTCTTAGCATCCGGAAGGCTTCTGACCACCTGTAAAGAGTCAACACACACGAACACATACCTTCCTACCTGTGTGGTAGGTGTATGACATCAGTCTGCAGTCATTGGAACAAATAGAGGGGCTTAGACGTGTGTGTGTGTGTATGCGGTGTTCCCTATTCTACCTGTGTTGTGCACATGTGGGACAGACTTGTGTAAACATTTATGAAACCAGGAGCGAACCAGTCATGCCATCCTTAGGCAAGTGCATTTGACCATGAGCTTATTGTACCGCTATGCGGCACGAGAACCTCAGCAAGCATTTTCGCTGCCCTTACCATCCACATCTCCATGGTCCCCGTGCTCCAGCTTGCGACCAGATCTCTCGTCTCTCTTCCCCAGTGATTGGCCGAGTCAGAGCCTGCAAGAGACTGAAATCTAGCTGATTTGCATTCAGTTCTTACCATGATCAGTGGAGGTGTCTCAGAGGCCTCAGTTTGTCCTTCCTCCTTTGCTCCTTCCTCAGCTACATGGTCTGCTCTCCATTGCTCTGAATCCGCTGGATCTGGAATCTGTATGTATCCTTACCTGTGCTATTGGAGACCTTCCTTGGAAGTGGCAAGGCTTCCATGAATTGTTTAATGAGATGTTCATGCTTGACAGGTGTGTCTGGTGGTGTGTAGCCCCTTTAAGCGCTTCAATGAGTGCCATCAACTCCACCTCTTTTGTGGGCACATAAAGAGGGAGTGGTACTGAGTTGTCTACATCATGCTGTGTGACTAGTTATATACAGTGTGGAATCATCTGTCCTGTACCGGTGCTGCTTGAGCCAACTACGGAAAAACAAAACTCAAGAAACATTTCAAAAACATGTAATAAACTTATTTCATAAGCCATAAGGGCTATACAAATTGTTTTGAATTATTTGAAATTACTAATTCACATTTAAAATTTATTAATTCACTCTTAGCAAAAGCTGAAATTCCTTGCTATTTTCCTATTTCCTCATCTCCTCCCCACCTCACGAATCCTAGGTTTCATTAATCATTAAGCCCTGGATTCAAAAAGTTGCTGCAGGTACAAGATACACATCTGATAAGGATTACTTCCGTGAACAGACTAGCGCGGACAGATTTCAGAACTAAATAAATACAGACATTATTAAAAAGATATCGTACAATTATGAACTTAAATTTATATTCTCATAATCAGTTTTACATTGTGCCAAACTTAATTGTCTTGTGTGTTGCTCAACTTCTATGATATATGTATACAGAGTTAAAAACATTCTACTTCCTTGTTTCTATCGTCACTTGCAACTGCCTTCACAAAAATCATTTCAATGCAGGTTATGCCTGCCTCTCTATAACAACTTGCGGTATACATTCTATACACTCAATTTCCATTTTGCTTTCCTTTTCACACATATATCATAATGAACATTGGCACATTACAGGGTAAACCCATGTATCAAAGCAGACATTTTGCAAGGTGTTTCTGATCCTAACTGTAAAAAGTGATTTTAAAACTACCACTTATCGCACATATCAAAACAAGTCTACTGGCGTACACACCTTAATAGGACTCATCTATATGAACATGTGTGTTTACATGAAAGATAGCCCAGTGAACACCCCTTCGTCTTGCACCTTTTATCTTATGCTTTTGGGGTTCTGGAAATAATCTGATTAGAATCCAATCTCCAACAGGCACCCACCTCTCATTCGTTCTTCTTTTGAAACATGCACTTCCTACACAGAATCTGCAGTCCATGCAGGACAAATGTCCTCATTCACTCTTGTGACTATGTGTTTCACACTCAATTAGTGTACCTCTACTATATCTTTGGTACCTCTTGTCCAAAGATCATACAAATACCTAATGGACTCCCTTATACATTCAGGATTTTTATTTTGTATTAAATCCTTATAACTTGCACACGCTCATTCAATGCATTCAAGGAGCCTCATATATCAGTCTTTCTCTGTCACACTCTACCACAGTTGTTTCACACTACTCTGTAATTTTCCTGTCTGGAAAACTCCCCCGTCCTTTATACCTTCTTGCCGGCCCGTGACTCGACTAACTCCATCACTCCCAAAGCACCACCCTCTAACTTGTGGGGTTTTTCTGATTTAAACATGCGCATCATGATGAAGACTGGAATAATCACTATTTTTGACCACGCACACAACATGCGGGTTAACAGAGTGCAATGATCTGTCGCGACTCAGACCACCGGCGTCACTTGCAGGTCACCACCCATCAATGCAGAGTCCCCCTCGATACACTGACAAGACAAAGAGTCCTCCTCTATTTGTCCCTTCCCTAACTGTGGATGGTGACTTTACAGCACAGTTCACCGTGACACTCTACACAGCACAGAGTCCCCTCGATATGCTGACACCGGGGCTTCTCCTAATGAGGCGTCCCGTGTTAGACAAAGAGTCCTCCTCAATTTGTCACTTTCTCAGACAAAGAGCCCTCCTCAATTCGTCTCCTAAGGAAATTTGGTTATGCGCACCCCTACCACAATTCTCTACAAGATACTAGAAATTTGGACACTTTCAAACTGTCACGGGAGGCAGCTATACCCACATCAACACTATACATCTACAGTCACGGGAGACAGCTATCTAGAACAGAGTACAGTGACCGGAGGAGGAGGAAGTGGTGCACACGAGTACGCGCAGGCACGCGACGTCACTCGGTCTGACAGTGCTGGTTCGGGACGTGGCGCGGGGTCGCCCCCAGTCTCACCACTCGACTGGTCACTCACCCAGACCCAGACAGAAAACACGACAGGACCTACAGTGACTGACACACAGGCAAGTGGGACATATAAATATATGCCCCCAACTTACCATGCTCAACGGAGGGTGATCAGTCCTCAAATTCAGTCACCGCGGGTACCACCGGGAAATCTATGAGACGGGTCTGGCAAGTAGCGAGCCGCTGGCCACGCCCCACGTTGTGGCGCCAATTGACGGGGTCGTTTCGTCAATCACTCGTCCTCCAGTCACTCCGGATTCAAGCTATGAGCATGGGTCAACCATTCAAAGAATGAGTCAGACAAGATTTCTGGTTCAGACTTAGATCATGCTCAGAAGGGTACTATCAGGCACCGGTCTCAACACTGATCTGCTTTATTTCCGCATACACGAGATTATATGCACAAAACACGTCATATGTAGCAAACAGGATAACAGGGTGGGCTAAAGGGTAAAACAGTATATTGCTAGCACCTGCAAGCGTGGGCAAGTGATATAGTCTAGCATCTTCCATCTCTAATTGGTTAGGTATTATTCAAGCAGGTTATAAAATGTAACGACAGGAAATGTAGCCGCGTGGGCTCATTTCTATGTCTATGATATTCTGCAGATATAAAGTTCATGTAAAGTTCAACCATTACATTTCCTTGTTGTGGTCTTGTCCAGACGTCGTGACAATTCCTCAGAGGAAACAAGTGTGGGTGTAGGTCGATGCTGGTGCAATCTTAGCTCAAGCTTGTTTCTGATATATCTGGTTTCACTCGACAAGGAAAATTTATGTTTCAAAATGGATGCAGAACACAAAATGGTGGCAAAGCACATGTAAGCATATATATGTGTGTATAAAGTAGAAAAGTATATTTTACCTTGACAATAGTAGCTATATTCTTGTACATAGGAGCAGTATTATAGTAGTTATATTCTTGGACATAGGAGCGGTATTATAGTAGTTATATTCTTGTACATAGGAGCAGTATTATAGTAGTTATATTCTTGTACATAGGAGCAGTATTATAGTAGTTATATTCTTGTACATAGGAGCAGTGTTATAGTAGTTATATTCTTGTACATAGGAGCAGTATTATAGTAGTTATATTCTTGTACATAGGAGCAGTATTATAGTAGTTATATTCTTGTACATGGGGCAGTATTATAGTAGTTATATTCTTGTACATAGGGGCAGTATTATAGTAGTTATATTCTTGTACATAGGAGCAGTACTATAGTAGTTATATTCTTGTACATAGGAGCAGTATTATAGTAGTTATATTCTTGTACATAGGAGCAGTATTATACTAGTTATATTCTTGTACATAGGAGCAGTATTATAGTAGTTATATTCTTGTACATAGGAGCAGTATTATAGTAGTTATATTCTTGTACATAGGAGCAGTATTATAGTAGTTATATTCTTGTACATAGGAGCAATATTATAGTAGTTATATTCTTGTACATAGGAGAAGTATTATAGTAGTTATATTCTTGTACATAGGGGCAGTATTATAGTAGTTATATTCTTGTACATAGAGGCAGTATTATAGTAGTTATATTCTTGTACATAGGAGCAGTATTATAGTAGTTATATTCTTGTACATAGGAGCAGTATTATAGTAGTTATATTCTTGTACATAGGAGCAGTATTATAGTAGTTATATTCTTGTATATAGGGGCAGTATTATAGTAGTTATATTCTTGTACATAGGGGCAGTATTATAGTAGTTATATTCTTGTACATAGGGGCAGTATTATAGTAGTTATATTCTTGTACATAGGGCAGTATTATAGTAGTTATATTCTTGTACATAGGGCAGTATTATAGTAGTTATATTCTGTACATAGGGCAGTATTATAGTAGTTATATTCCTGTACATAGGGGCAGTATTATAGTAGTTATATTCTTGTACATAGGAGCAGTATTATAGTAGTTATATTCTTGTACATAGGACAGTATTATAGTAGTTATATTCTTGTACATAGGAGCAGTATTATAGTAGTTATATTCTTGTACATAGGGCAGTATTATAGTAGTTATATTCTTGTACATAGGAGCAGTATTATAGTAGTTATTCTTGTACATAGGGGCAGTATTATAATAGTTATATTCTTGTATATAGGGGCAATTTTTATTGTAAAAACCAAACAAATACAAATATACTGACATTCCTCCAGTAATACAAAAATAAATTCACTTGGATTGTACATACATTCATTACATATCGGATTATACATATAAAATTATCTTAAAGAGTCCATACACCTGGTTGGAAAAAAAAAACAAAAAAAAAACATCATATTTCAACCCAGTGACACATCCTTCCATAACTTAACATTTCCTAATTTTCCTAATGATTTTATCTATCTGGGGTCGGACATTATGTGGTTGACAGCGTCACAGATCTGAGTCGGAGTTATTCTGGTCACCGCCGGTCTCCATTTCAGACTCTACCCGAGAGCCCTCAGGTAATGGCTTCCGCTTGGGCGGAGGACAGTCCTCTACATCCCTATCAAACTCTGCGTCAATTCTTCTAAGGTCATCCTCAAAAACACCGTCAGACTCAGACAGAACACCAAACCTATTAGATAAGTCCATTACACCTGCAGAACTCTGGACCTTCTTCCTGGCTCCTTGGCCAGTGTCATACTCCTCAGGTTTACGGGAGGTCTTGTCCTTTTTCTTCCTTTTAGTCTGAGACACAGATGGTAGTACTGAAGTAATGCCTCCCTGTGACTGCTGCCCCTGAAAGACAACCTCCATACTCCCCTGTGCACCCTCTGAACCCTGCTGCTCTGGTGTCACCTGAGTGGTCCCCTGGTGGGCCTCCGGTCTGGCCAGTATTTCCCCTGACAGTAAAGCTGCCTCCTCCAGAATCTCTGCCACTGCCACCAAATCCTCATCAGGATAGTCCTTACAGATATTGTGCCAGGCGTCAGGACAGTCCCTGTGAGGGTGACCGATCTTCCCACAGAGGTTGCACCTGATGTTCTGGCAGTCTGCAGCCACATGGCCGACCTCCCCATACAGGTTGTGTGTGGCCCAGCTTCGCAAGGCACACATGTCTCCTGGAAAATGCACAGGAAGGTAACTGTAAAGCTTGATATTCATTCACGCACACTTCTCAGCATTGCCACTAGAGGCATATCAGACTATTTAGTAGTGTGACGTAGCAATAGTGAGTCAGTCAAGCTCCGGGTGGCTCAGGAGTGAGTCATCCCAGTCAAGTTCCTGTCTTTGGACAGAGAAGATCAGATTAGTCTCGGAGGGAGAGGAGAGAAGTCTGAATCCTGACAGAGCTTGTGTAGCTCATCTGATAAGAAAGTGGAGGCTAGTACGGGTGAAGTGAACCATCCTAGCCTAGTCAGAGCTACCCCTTAACCTGCTACTCAGAACAATCTGCCTGTGTTCCTGTGAAAGAAGGAAGGAAAGGAATTACAGCAGTTATACCAACGAGTCAACAGAGAACAGGTCAGTGAGCACTGAAGGAAAGCTGACCTTTGTACGATTGCTACACGTGCTTATGTTAAGAGCGAGAGCAGGGCGAAGGGCGAGTGGAGAAGTAAGAGTGACAAAGGGACAAATCACCCTCACTCAGTTAACCGGACACCGGGGTCCGAAGCGTTGCTAGTGCTTCACGCCTAGTAATAAGAGAACCGGAGGCTTTCTGGACTACAAGTCGCAGAAGGTAGCCCTAAGCGCTGATACGTAACCGGAGTCAGGGAGAACAGGGACTTTGAGCAGGACCCTGCAAAAGTAAGGACTTAGTTCTCTCAACATCTGATAATCAGAGACATAGAAGGCTCCACCACAATGTTGGCCGGGCGCAGTTGCTATTGAAGGAGTTGCACTTGACTTTATGCAAGTTGTACTCACACACATAAAGAGGATAAAGGAGGCCTCTAACCTGCTCAACAGTTTTCCTGAATGTGCATTCTCCAACCTAACCAGCTTCCCGGGACATACCTGCAACACCTCCAAGTAAAGGTATGGAAAGAGATTGCATTGTGTGTGACTGAATTCTTATCTGCACCCTGCATCACCACCATAGACTTTGAGGGACCAGTTCCACCTGTGGGGAACCTAACACCTAGCTGCCATAACATCCCCTCAGAGATCTACCCTGCAGCGCTGGTCAATCAGATCAGAAACCACAGGTGGCGTCACGAACTATTCAAATCTACATATCCCCTGTAAATATCCCCCATTGCATGACCGCCAGGGCCACGGACCGAGCTCTGCTGCCAGTGACAACTCCCATAGACTTCCATGGGCTCGGCTCCGAGTACCCCATAGCCCTGGTACCCACACATGTGGTGCGCGTCAGTTGCACTTCACCACAGTACACGTATTTGCCAGGTGACCTGCCTTGCCACATTTGAAGCACTTACGAGGCTGCCCAGGATAGAAACACACACCCCTCTCCCTCCCAATAAAGAAGGAGTTGGGTAAGTGGGCAGTGATATTATCGCATTGGCGCAGTTTCACCAAAACCCTCCACCCTCCAGTCCAGATACCATCATTGTCTCTGCTTTTGGTGAGGTCAGAGACCAGGTCACAATGCCTCCAGAGCCACACCACAATGTCCTGCGGGGGAACAGACTCATTCCAGAAGATAAGATTAACCGTAACGGTATCTGGCTTAGAGATAGGAATAAAGCTGAACTTACTCCAGCCCTCAGAGTCTCTAAACTTGGGGAAATTAGACCAAAACCTGTCCAGGTCACTCATGAGCTTAAAGCTGACGTCATAGCCCTGCCTGTCTGGAAGATTAATCACCGCCAAGATGCTGACTGGCGCAAACCCCATCTGGCGACACAAGAGCTCCCTGACCACAAACCTTGTATCTGGCAGATCCTCCTTGGCACCTCTGTGCCGGAAACGCACAACGTTTCTCCGTTTAAATGCCTGGCCGGTATAATTGGCACCAGAGGTGAAGGACGGAGCGCCACGACTCCAGGCATTACTGGGGGGAACCTGCGGGGTCACACTAGGCTGACTGACGGGGTGAGGGTCAGCAGCAGGTGGGGCTGCTACACCTTGTGTGCTCGGAATTAAAGGGGGGAAATCACAGACAATATCATGCACATTATCATCAACATCAATGTCACTATCAGACTGCACAGCGTCCAGCAAAGATACTGTGCTCCCCCAAACCCCCGACCCCTCAGATACAGCGCGGTTATCCCCAGCATCAGAGCCCTGCTGGGCACCATCAGGAACTACCGGCACATGTCCACTGCCCAACTGTTGTGCTTGGCATTCTGAGACTTGTAGTCCCTCTGCTGAAATATGTGTCACGCTGTATCACAGATACACATATGATGTCAGTAATCAATACTAAGAGGGACAACATGCAATATAACACATAAACAGGAAATCTCAACATGTACATAAAGTATAGTATTACCTGACATAATATCCGTTGTACTGTGGGTGAATCCTGAAGACGTATAATGCTGTACTCAGGCTGCAGGTGGACCGGGGTCTATGCTGACCCTAGACTGGGGACCTGACTAGTCCCTCAACCTGGAGGTACTGTTAATGGTACAGAGGTCCAGGCCGCCAACGTAACCCTGTCTCCTATAAGTCCCTGACAACTGTAATCTAGTCCTCAGAAGGACCCTGATTACCACACAGGGAATAGGCAGGTTACTGCTTAACAAACAGTACAGACAAACGAGACAGACAGGGAACAGAGCAAACACTGTCTTGCATACAACACTTAAACACAGAGGGAACACAAAAGGTCTAGGAGATAAACTATAATCGAGGAGAGGAGAAACCACAAAGGAACTCTTAACTTAAGTCTTCTCATGACCTGATCCAAACTGCTGGTCTGCATGTAAGCTTTCACCGGCATCTAACAAGCAGACTGGCAGGTATATAAAGGAAGCTAATTAGTGCATAATCAAAAGCAGCCGGGCGAGGCTTGACCTAGTCTTAGCAAAGAGCTAGGTAAAATTAACTCCCTCACTACCAAACACAAAGAAACAGCAACTCAGCTGTGAGAAGTCAGAATGTGCAATCGCGACGATCTTCGTGGCGATACACCCATGACAGTACCCCCCCTTCTACGAGGGGCCTCCGGACCCTCAGGGCCAGGTTTGCCCGGGTGAGTTGTGTGGAAGGTCCGAACCAATCGATCAGCGTTAACATCAGACGCAGGGACCCACGTCCTCTCCTCAGGACCATACCCCTTCCAATGAACCAAGTACTGAAGGGACCGGCGATTCAGACGTGAGTCAATGATCTTCGACACTTGAAATTCTAAGTTACCATTGACCACCACTGGAGGAGGAGGTAGAGGTGACGGTATAACTGGCGCCACGTACCTCTTAAGCAACGATTTGTGGAACACATTGTGGATTTTAAACGTAGGAGGGAGGTCCAGACGAAATGCCACAGGATTAATTATAGAACTGATCCTGTATGGACCGATGAACCTGGGACCCAGTTTCCAGGAGGGAACCTTGAGTTTTATGTTCTTGGTAGACAACCATACCAGATCGTTCACACAAAGGTCCGGACCAGACACTCTCCTCCTATCAGCCCTCCGTTTGTAACGGTTCCCCATAGCACTCAGATTATTCAGTACTCCTCTCCAAACTGAAGCAAGTGACGACGAGAATCGTTCCTCCTCAGGAACCCCAGAAGGGCCCCCCCCATTGAAAGTACAAAACTGGGGGTGAAAACCATATGCCCCAAAAAATGGGGACTTACCAGTGGACTCGCTCCGCCTATTGTTAAGAGCGAACTCTGCCAGAGGCAAGAAAGAAGACCAGTCCTCCTGGTTCTCTGAGACAAAACACCGAAGATAAGTCTCTAAGCTCTGATTCAGACGCTCTGTCTGACCATTGGTCTGCGGATGAAAAGCCGAGGAAAATGACAACTGCATCCCCCGACGTGAACAAAATGCCCTCCAGAATTTGGACACAAACTGAGACCCCCTATCTGACACCACATCAGAAGGCAACCCGTGAAGTCTCACAATCTCCCCAATGAACACCTGCGCCAGAGTTTTAGCATTAGGAAGAGCAGGAAGAGCAATGAAATGTGCCATCTTACTGAACCTGTCAACTACAACTAGAATGACAGTCTTCCCTGACGACGGAGGGAGGTCCGTAATGAAGTCCATAGACAGATGAGTCCATGGACGCTCTGGAATTTTCAAAGGCAAGAGGGTCCCAGACGGACGGGTATGAGGGGTCTTAGAGCGAGCACAAACTCCACAGGACGCGACAAAAGTTATTACCTCTTTATTTAAGTTAGGCCACCAAAACCGGCGTGAAAGGAGATCCACAGTTGCTTTACTCCCTGGGTGTCCTGCTAAAGCAGAATTATGATGTGCCTCGATAACCCTTTGTCTCAACTGATTAGGAACAAACAGTTTCCCTGGAGGTCCTACAGGGGCGTCCCCCTGAGCCTCCAATACCTCCTCCTCAAGCTCCGAGCATACAGCCGACACTACCACTCCCTCCTGAAGGATAGGAACCGGGTCATCCGTTTTCCCGGCCCCTGGGAAACTACGAGATAAGGCATCAGCCTTAACATTTTTTGATCCAGGACGATAAGTGACGACAAAATTAAACCTGGTAAAAAACAACGACCATCTAGCTTGTCTAGAATTCAGACGCTTTGCAGATTCTAAATACAGCAGGTTCTTGTGATCAGTAATAACGGTGACCGGGTGGACTGTCCCCCTCCAAAAAGTGACGCCACTCCTCAAAAGCCAACTTAATGGCCAAGAGTTCCCTATTGCCGACATCATAATTCCTCTCGGCGGGCGACAATTTCTTGGAGAAGAAAGCGCACGGACGCCATTTACCAGGGGACGGACCTTGGGATAATACTGCACCCACCCCTACGTCAGACGCGTCTACCTCCACAATGAACGGTTGTGATGCATCTGGTTGAATGAGTATGGGGGCCGAAGCAAAACATTTTTTCAAGGATGAGAATGCTTGACAAGCTTTGTCAGACCACCTAGAAAAATCCGTCCCTTTTTTAGTCATGTCAGTGAGAGGTTTGACAACAGATGAGAAATTACGAATAAATTTCCGGTAGTAGTTAGCAAACCCCAGGAAACGCTGCAGTGCCTTAAGATCCTCTGGCCGATCCCATTCAAGCACTGCTCTCACTTTCTCAGGGTCCATACAGAAACCGGAAGCTGACACCAGGAAACCCAAAAATTTAAGTTCCTGTACGGCGAATACACACTTTTCCCATTTGGCGAACAACTTATTATCTCGCAAGATCTGCAACACCTGTCTCACATGCTCCTGATGAGACACAAGATCTGGCGAGTAAATTAAGATGTCATCTAAATAAACGACCACAAACTGCCCCACAAGGTGGCGAAAGATGTCATTAACAAAATGTTGAAACACCGCCGGGGCAGTAGTCAGACCAAAAGGCATGACAAGGTTCTCATAATGTCCTTCCGGAGTGTTAAACGCCGTTTTCCACTCATCCCCCTCCTTTATCCTAATCAGATTATACGCCCCCCTGAGATCCAACTTAGAGAACCATTTGGCGCCCACAATCTGATTGAAGAGATCAGGAATAAGTGGGAGCGGATACGGATCTCGGACCGTAATCCGATTAAGCTCACGGAAATCCAAGCAAGGGCGTAGGCCTCCATCTTTTTTCTTCACAAAGAAGAACCCCGCGGCCACTGGGGAAGATGAAGGTCTAATATGCCCCTTGGCCAGACTTTCCGAAATATAATCCTTCATAGCTTGCCTCTCAGGACCAGAAAGGTTATATAACCTAGATTTAGGTAATTTAGCATCAGGAAGCAATTTAATTGAGCAGTCATACGCACGATGAGGAGGTAACTCTTGACACCCCTCCTCTGAGAACACATCCTCAAAGTCCTCCAGAAAAGGAGGCAAGGTTCTAGGCACGACCGCACTGATGACCGTTTTCATGCAGTTATTCTTGCAAAATTCACCCCACTGGCTTATCTCTCTGGATTGCCAATTAATCACTGTGTTATGTTTAGCCAACCAAGGAAGTCCCAACACAATAGGAGTAGGAAGACCCTCCAACACATAACAAGACAATTGTTCTTTATGTATTGCCCCTACTCGAAGGTCTATGTTATGAACAGCTTGTACAAAGCTACCTTGACCGAGAGGTCTGGCGTCAATAGAGAATATAGGGATCGGTTTGGCCAATACACTCAGTTGCATCCTGGGCAAACCGAGCGTCCACCAGATTAGCCCCAGACCCACTTTCCAGAAGAACAGAAATCCTCTCAACTCTCGTACCAACCACCACCTCCGCAGGTACGAGAAATTGAGACGGACTTAGGGACGAAATACATACTCCCAGGTTGTCGTCCACCACACAACCTGGGATTAACAGTTTTCCGGCGACTTTTTTGCTCAATGAGGCACGGGATGGACACCCCTCAACAAAATGTCCCTCTTTCCCACAGAAGAAACACCTTCTTGTCTTGCGGCGCACCGCCGATCCCCTCCTACGAAATGATGTCCCTCCCAACTGCATAGGCTCCTCAGAACAGACCAGGGGAACCTCAATATAAGGGACTTTAGTAGTAGGTGGAGTCACAACAGGGGGCGGAGTTACCTCGCACCTCTCCCGAAGCCGTCTATCAATACGAATAGCAAGGGCCATAGCAGCCTCCAGTGACGGAGGAGAATCATACTGAGCCAAAACATCTTTTAATTTGTCAGATAACCCTTGACAAAACAGGCTCCTAAGAGCTGGGTCATTCCACTGAGTATCTGTGGCCCATCTACGGAACTCAGAAGAAAATTCCTCCGCTGGACGATCTCCCTGCTGTATCTTACGTAACTTCATTTCAGCAAGGGAGACCCGATCCGGGTCATGATATACCAGACCCAGGGTAGTAAAAAATCGATCTACTGACTGGAGGGCCGGGGAGCCCGGAGGAAGAGAGAATGCCCAGGATTGAGGGTCCCCTTGTAAGAGCGAGATGACAATTCCCACCCTCTGCTCTTCACTCCCCGATGACTGAGGCTGAAGCCGAAAATATAATTTACATGCCTCCCGGAAGGTAAAAAATTTGTCCCGCCCACCAGTGAACCTGTCCGGGAGAGCAACTTTAGGTTCAGACCTGGTTTGCTCCGGGAGAGACAAAACCCTGGACTTAATGTCCGTCAGCTTCATGGATAAACTCTGCAACTGCAGGGCAAACTGGGCAACTGGATCCATGGTAGCTGGGGAGAATCTTTAGGGCCGGTGAAAATGTCACGCTGTATCACAGATACACATATGATGTCAGTAATCAATACTAAGAGGGACAACATGCAATATAACACATAAATAGGAAATCTCAACATGTACATAAAGTATAGTATTACCTGACATAATATCCGTTGTACTGTGGGTGAATCCTGAAGACGTATAATGCTGTACTCAGGCTGCAGGTGGACCGGGGTCTATGCTGACCCTAGACTGGGGACCTGACTAGTCCCTCAACCTGGAGGTACTGTTAATGGTACAGAGGTCCAGGCCGCCAACGTAACCCTGTCTCCTATAAGTCCCTGACAACTGTAATCTAGTCCTCAGAAGGACCCTGATTACCACACAGGGAATAGGCAGGTTACTGCTTAACAAACAGTACAGACAAACGAGACAGACAGGGAACAGAGCAAACACTGTCTTGCATACAACACTTAAACACAGAGGGAACACAAAAGGTCTAGGAGATAAACTATAATCGAGGAGAGGAGAAACCACAAAGGAACTCTTAACTTAAGTCTTCTCATGACCTGATCCAAACTGCTGGTCTGCATGTAAGCTTTCACCGGCATCTAACAAGCAGACTGGCAGGTATATAAAGGAAGCTAATTAGTGCATAATCAAAAGCAGCCGGGCGAGGCTGGACCTAGTCTTAGCAAAGAGCTAGGTAAAATTAACTCCCTCACTACCAAACACAAAGAAACAGCAACTCAGCTGCGAGAAGTCAGAATGTGCAATCGCGACGATCTTCGTGGCGATACACCCATGACAGTATGTCCATGCTGCTGCTTGGAATCTGCTGCAGGCGGCTGTGCTAGGCATTCTGAGACTTGTTGTACCTCTACTGGAATGTGCCCTTCATGCTGCTGCTTGGAATCTGCTGCAGGCTGTTGTGCTGGGCATTCTGTGACTTGTTGTACCTCTGCTGGAATCTGCACTACATGCTTCTGCTTTGGATCTGCCGCAGGCAGTTTTGCTGGGCATTCTGAGACTTGTGGTACCTCTGCTGGGGTCTGCACTACAGGCTGCTGCTGATGCGGCATTTGCCCCTTTTGGAAGCAGAAACTTGCAGGCTGCAGCACTGGCCGCACCTGCTTCTGGGGTCCACCTGGGACAATGTCTGACCTGGAACCTGCAGAGTTCTGCTTCTGTGAATTAAACAGTTCCTGGTTCCTATAAGTCTCCGCCAGGGGCCCCATCCTCTCTAGGACGCAGTCCATGTCCCTCACCACTTTTGCCAGGAATATACCCAGTGTGTTCAGAGTCTCGTCATAAAAATCATGACTCCCGGGATTAATAGCCTTTAGCTTATAGCCAGTGTCTATCTGCATCTGTAGTGAGTCTTTCTGCTGCTGTAACTCACCGAACTTCTTGACCAGTCCTGGGATCTCTTCTGCGAGCTGAAGCTCAGGTGCACGTGGCGTCTCCTCCTGGGATGCTGCATTCAGCGATGTCCCCGGCTGCTTGAACCCAGACATGTCCTTAATTTTCACCTCCGCTGGTTTCATGGCTCCAGGCTCCACAGCACTTTTACTGCTGCCACCTGACTGCGACCTTGTGCGTCCAGAGCTCGCCATGCTGTTCACCCAATATTTCTGCTGCAAGTTTTCCTGTAATGTCTGTCTCTCCAGTGAGGTTCTCCTCTGCCTGCTGGAAGTCAGCTGCACACCTGAAGCCGGTGATGGCATCTCCTGAGCTGCAGGCTGCTTTCCTCCATTCAACTTCTCACCAGGAGATTTCTTCTGGATTTCTCCTAGTTGCACTTCACTTTGCTTGCCTTGGCTGGCCGACTGCTTAACTGCAACTTTCTTACATACAATGGCTTTTCCTTGTTCCGTTACTTTACTCACTTTCACAGCTTCATCTTTCTTGTTGTTGCTGCTACTTCCATTCGGAGCTTTCTTTCCATCAGAAATCACTTTAGGATTCCCATCTGCATTAGAAACAGCTTGGGCGCTTCTTCCCAGTGTAGGCCTGGAAGCCTGGGCCTTGCTTGGGAAGTTTCCCCGCCCAGGGTGGCCCCTCCCTGGGCTTGCTCCAGACATCAGGAGAGCTACAAACACACAACCTCTCAGCTAGGAGGCAGTATTATAGTAGTTATATTCTTGTACATAGGAGCAGTATTATAGTAGTTATATTCTTGTACATTGGAGCAGTATTATAGTAGTTATATTCTTGTACATAGGGGCAGTATTATAGTAGTTATATTCTTGTACATAGGAGCAGTATTATAGTAGTTATATTCTTGTACATAGGGGGCAGTATTATAGTAGTTATATTCTTGTACATAGGGAGCAGTATTATAGTAGTTATATTCTTGTACATAGAGGACAGTATTATAGTAGTTATATTCTTGTACATTGGAGCAGTATTATAGTAGTTATATTCTTGTACATAGGAGCAGTATTATAGTAGTTATATTCTTGTATATAGGGGCAGTATTATAGTAGTTATATTCTTGTACATAGGAGCAGTAATATAGTAGTTATATTCTTGTACATAGGGGCAGTATTATAGTAGTTATATTCTTGTACATAGGAGCAGTATTCTAGTAGTTATATTCTTGTACATAGGGAGCAGTATTATAGTAGTTATATTCTTGTACATAGGGAGCAGTATTATAGTAGTTATATTCTTGTACATAGGAGCAGTATTATAGTAGTTATATTCTTGTATATAGGGACAGTATTATAGTAGTTATATTCTTGTACATAGGAGCAGTATTATAGTAGTTATATTCTTGTATATAGGGGCAGTATTATAGTAGTTATATTCTTGTACATAGGGGCAGTATTATAGTAGTTATATTCTTGTACATAGGGGCAGTATTATAGTAGTTATATTCTTGTACATAGGAGCAGTATTATAGTAGTTATATTCTTGTACATAGGAGCAGTATTATAGTAGTTATATTTCTTGTATATAGGGGCAGTATTATAGTAGTTATATTCTTGTACATTGGAGCAGTATTATAGTAGTTATATTCTTGTATATAGGAGCAGTATTATAGTAGTTATATTCTTGTACATAGGGGCAGTATTATAGTAGTTATATTCTTGTACATAGGAGCAGTATTATAGTAGTTATATTCTTGTATATAGGAGATGTATTATAATAGTTCACTATTGCAATGTTTTGAATTTAATTTTTTCCTTTTTTTCTCCTTTTTGCCTGTCACGGCTCGTACATATCACTTTTGCAGTGTCTCCAGTATATTCATTGTAATTGCTTCTTAAAAGTTCTGATTGTAACTTTATTTCACCTCCACATTTTATCACCAATTTAAAACTCTGAATCTTTCAGTGATGTTTTTTTTCTTTTCATTAATCACACCTGAGGGGTAATGACTTCTCAGTCCTGGACAGGCCGCTGTGTCGGTTACTATCCATATACTGGGCTTCCTGTGAATGAAGGTTTCAGTTATCTGTGAGGAGGACATGTCATTGTTCCGCCACCCCCCTGTGGCCGCCCTGTGATCGGGGTGGTGACAGCTGCTGCATTAGTGGCTCAGACACTGAATCTGGATGTTCATTAAAGTCTAACACTCAATGATCCACATCTGGGGTTGACCTCCCGCCGGGTGACAGGGGGCTTCTGCTGATTATCACCTCTGACATTCAGATGTTTATATATTTAGGAAATGATTGTTGCTGATGGGATTTCAGCAGGTTTATTAGAACGGGTCATTAAGAAGAGACTGTGGAGGGCAGACGTGACCGCGCTCATCACTGACCTGTAACCTTTTATTACTACTCCCAGTAATGGCAAATTATACAATATATAGAACTAGATGGAGGCCGGATGCTATCGCATCGGGAGGGCGGTAATGTCACGATGGGGGGAGGCTTTGCAGTGTTGAGAATCTCCCCCCCATGTGCTCACCCACCTATCCACTCTCTCTTTCCCCATGTGCTGACTTCTCCCGTCTCTGCACTCTTCTTTGACCCGTCTACCCCATGTGCTATCCCCCTTGTCTGTTGTCTGGTGGTGCCGTGCAAGAGGCTGCGTAGGGGTATACAGTGTGTGTGTGTGTTGCGTACAGCATATACAGAGTGTATGGTGTGTACGGCGTATACAGTGTGTGTGTGGTGCGTACGGCATATACAGTGTGTGTGGTGCGTACGGCGTATACAGTGTTTGTGTGTGGTGCATACGGCGTATACAGTGTGTGTCTGTGGTACATACGGCGTATACAGTGCGTGTGGTGCGTACGGCTTATACAGTGTGTGTGTGGTGCGTATGGCGTATACAGTGTGTGTGTGTGTGGTGCGTATGGCGTATACAGTGTGTGTGTGTGTGTGGTGCGTATGGCGTATACAGTGTGTGTGTGGTGCGTATGGCGTATACAGTGTGTGTGTGTGTGGTGCGTATGGCGTATACAGTGTGTGTGTGTGTGGTGCGTATGGCGTATACAGTGTGTGTGTGTGTGTGGTGCGTACGGCGTATACAGTGTGTGTGTGTGTGTGTGGTGCGTACGGCATACACAGTGTGTGTGTGTGGTGCGTATGGCGTATACAGTGGGTGTGTGTGGTGCGCATGGCGTATACAGTGTGTGTGTGGTGGTATGGCGTATACAGTGTGTGTGTGTGGTGCGTATGGCGTATACAGTGTGTGTGTGTGTGTTGTGTGTGGTCGTACGGCTATACAGTGTGTGTGTGGGGTGTGATACAGTGTGTGTGTGGTGCGTACGGCTATACAGTGTGTGTGTGGTGCGTAGGCGTATACAGTGTGTGTGGGGTGCGTATGGGTATACAGTGGGTGTGTGTGTGTGTCGTACGGCGTATACAGTTGGTGTGTGTGTGGTGTGTGCGTACGGCGTATACATGTGTGTGTGTGTGTTGTGGTGCGTACGGCGTATACAGTGTGTGTGTGTGTGTAGGCGTATACAGTGTGTGTGTGGTGCGTACGGCGTATACAGTGTGTGTGTGTGTGCGTACGGCGTATACAGTGTGTGTGTGTGTGTGTCGTACGGCATATACAGTGTGTGTGTGGTTGTGTATGGCGTATACAGTGTTGTGTGTGTGTGGTGTATGGCGTATAAGTGTGTGTGTGTGCGTATGCGTATACATGTGTGTGTGGGGTGCGTATGGCGTATACAGTGTGTGTGTGTGTGTGTGGTGGTACGGCATATACAGTGTGTGGTGTGTGTGTGTGTGGCGGATATACAGTGTGTGTGTGTGGTACATGGCGTATACATGTGTGTGTGTGGTGTGTACGGCGTATACAGTGTGTATGTGGTGGTATGGCGTATACAGTGTGTGTGTGTGGTGTGTACGGCGTATACAGTGTGTATGTGGTGTGTATGGCGTATACAGTGTGTGTGGTGTGTATGGCGTATACAGTGTGTGTGTGTGTGGTGCGTACAGCGTATACATTGTGTGTGTGTGGTGCGTATGGCGTATACAGTGGTGTGTGTGTGTGTGTGTGTGTGTGTGGTGCATACGGCGTATACAGTGTGTGTCTGTGTGGTTTATACAGTGTGTGTGTGTATGTGGTGCGTACGGCGTATACAGTGTGTGTGTGTGTGGTGCGTACGGCGTATACAGAGTGTGTGTCTGGTGCGACGGTGTTTCACTGGAGCACCGCGCAAGAGGCTGGTACCAACAGCAGTTTCCATATTGAGACACTCATCACTTGGGTGTCCCAATATGGCGGTCGGTGAACTTCCGCCGCTTGGAATTCTGGGATCCGGACACATCTGGATGGAACAGGAGGTGAAGACATTACAAGGTAGGTATATATTAGATGACCCTGATCTGGCTACATATAGACAGTTGGAAAATCCCACCTATTTGTGTGCAAAAGAAAACGCAGACATTGGAGTCACAAATAACACGACCCCCTCTATCACAGACCTCAGACCCTCAAACAACCACAAGCACCAGATTAGACCTTCCTAATGAATTCAGACCCAATACCACTAATTTAATACAGACATAAGACAAGACCCCTTAAATACAGTAATCACAGACCCAACGCAGGACCACTAAAGTAATACGTCAAACCAACATAAACTTATACAGACCCCTAAACTAATGCAGAACACAGACTGGACCCTGAACCAGTACAGACCTCAGACCAGACGGCTGAATAGATATAGACCTCCGAACAGCCACCTTAAATTAACACAGACCCCTGGACCAGATCCTAAACTCTTACATACTGTAGATCAGATCCCCTAAACAAACACAGACCCTTAAAATAAATGCAGACCAAAGATTGGACCCCCAAACTGATAAAGACCACACACCAGAAGCCCTAACCTAATACAGTACTTGTACCAGAGCCACGAAAGCCAATAGAGACCCCAGATCAAACATAATCTAACACAAAATCCAGATCCACCCCTCTTAAAGTAATACAGACTTGAGACCAGAACCTCCAAATAAATGCAGATGTCAGAACAGCCTCCTAAACAAACACAGACCCTGACCCAAGCTCTTATGTACCCTAACTCACACTCCATACACCGATATGAGCCCCAGATCAGACCTCCGAAACTAACAGAGTCCTCAGATTACGCATCTCATACAGACCCCAGAACCCCTAAATAAGTAGAAAAATATCTCAGACTCCTAAACATATACAGATGCCAAACTAGATCCTCAAATTAGTGGAAACGTTATTACCACTAGTAGACCCGAGACCATTGACACTAATACTTACCTTGTATCAGAACCCTAAAAACTGCACATGGATCGCCCGCCAGGGCAGTGGGGTACTCGGAACCGGTGTCTTAAAGGGATGTGTTACAGCAGCAGTGACCCGGTCCGTGCCCCTGGGCGTCCAATAAAAGGGGAATATTTACAGGGAATGATAGTTTGTAGTAAAGTGTTCGTGATGCCACCTGTGGTTTCTGATCAGAGGTGACCAGCGCTGCAGTGCAGATCCTCTGGGACAGATGGGGTGATGCAGCAGAGTTGGTAAAGCTTCCCACAGGTGAAGCTTGTTGTCCCAGGGCAGAGAGAGATGTTGTAGAGAGTAGTGGTGCTGGTAAATGTAGCAGTGCTGAATGAGTGTTGCAGGAATAACTAGAGAACCCAGATAGCTGCAGTTTCCAAAGCTTTACTCACAGTTCTGTCTGCAGCACAGATGCCCGCGTGGTACGGTGTCCTCCAGGAGAGAGGCTCAGCAAACTCCCAGGTAGATTGGGATGCACCTTTCCAAGACTCCTTTCAATATGTTCCTTTCTCTGTCGTCTCACTGTGCTGACCTTTCCGCCTCTCCTTCCTGTCCAACACCTCGCAGTGTACCAAGCCAGTAGCCACGGACCTTGTCAGATAACGTCCTTACTGCGCTTCCTTGCTCCCTTATGGCTACCTTTTCGGTGAAGATAATTGCGGTTCAGTAGCTGAGGCACCTTGAGATGCCACTGCCTCCGGCTTGCTAGCTGAGTCTTAAAGTTCTCCACTAGGCTAAGGGGCTGGTGTCCCTTCTGCGACCTGCTTCCTCCACAATTGGATCGGGCCCCACGGATGGATCACTCACTATCCGTTCCCCCAGGACCCCTTCTATCCTTCCAGAAGCTTCCCTCTCTCTGCAGCTCCTCCTGACAGGGAGCTGCCTGTCAGCAGGTCTGCTTCCTTTCACATTCTCCTCACATCTGACTCACTCTCCTGCTCTCTAAAGCTTCACTTCCCCTCCTTCTTACTTTTTCCACCCACCACCCATGCACTCTTTCCTAGCCAACCAGGGATGAGACCATCCTCCCTTAGGGTACGTCCATGGTGCCCTGCTGCTATCGTCTGTGTTGGGTGCAGGTGTTAGAGTCCTGGGTGCTCTCTCCTTACCTGAGCGTGGGGTATCACACCTCTAGATAAGGTCCAGTACCTCTGTGGCGAATAAACCCTCAGGGGCGCCTTATACCCCCCCTGTTAAACACAGCACGTCCGCGAGCTGAAACAGAGTAAAACAGGTGTTACAAGAAACATACAAAATTTTCTACAATGCATTGCAACAGGCACAATATTAATAAAACGCAACTTCCCTTTATGGAAGGCACTTTTTCTTAAACGTTGCATAACAAGAATTCAAGACATTACAACAATTACTCCTTTTATACCATACTTCCTGAAATTCTCCTTCTTTTCATTAACCCCTCTCTGCCATTGGACGTACTATCCTGTCCATAAAACCCGTGCCAATCTGCCCATGGATGGGGGGAGCGCAGCTGATCGCCGCCGGGTGTCGGCTGATTATCACAGCTGACACCCGGCAGGAGTGGTCACGGATCGCTCCCGGCACATTAACCCCTGGCACACCGCGATCAGACATGATCCCGGTGTACCGGGGGCACAGGGGAGCATCGCGCAGGGAGGGAGTTAGAATTGGGGGGTTTCCGCTATTCAAAATGCTCACAACAGGGGTTCAAAGTGCTCACAACAGATCTAGCTAAGTTCCATAGGGGCTAGTTTCCAAAATGGTGTCACTTGTGGTGGGTTTCCACTGTTTAGGCGCATCAGAGGCTCTCCAAACGCAACATGGCGTCCAATCTCAATTCCAGCCAATTTTGGTTTGAAAAAGTCAAACGGCGCTCCTTCCCTTACGAGCTCTGCCGTGCGCCCAAACAGTGGTTTACCCCACATATGGGGTATTGGCGTACTCAGGAGAAATTGCACAACAAATTTATCTGTCCATTTTCTCCTTTTACCCTTGTGAAAATAAAAAAAAAGTTTGTAAAAGATCATTTTTGTGACTAAAAAGCTAAATATTCATTTTTTACTTCCACGTTGCTTCAGCTCCTGTGAAGCACCTGAAGGGTTAATAAACTTCTTGAATGTGGTTTTGAGTACCTTGAGGGGTGCAGTTTTAAGTACGGTGTCACTTTTGGGTATTTTCCGCCATATAGACCCCTCAAAGTGACTTCAAATGTGAGGTGGTCCCTAAAAAAAATGGCTTTGTAAATTTTGTTGTAAAAATGAGAAATCGCTGGTCAACTTTTAACCCTTATAATTTCCTACCAAAAAATAATTTTGGTTCCAAAATTGTGCTGATGTAAAGTAGACATGTGGGAAATGTTATTTCTTAACTATTTTGTGTGACATATTTCTATGTTTTAAGGGAATAAAAATTCAAAGTTTGAAAATTGCAAAATTTTCAAAATTTTTTCCATATTTGCGTTTTTTTCAAAAATAAACGCAAGTTATATCGAAGAAATTTTACCACTTACGTGAAGTACAATATGTCACGAGAAAACAATCTTAGAATCGCGAAGATCCGTTGAAGCGTTCCAGAGTTATAACCTCATAAAGAGACAGTGGTCAGAATTGTAAAAATTGGCCCGGTCATTAACGTGCAAACCGCCCTTGGGGTGAAGGGGTTAAGTATCTTTACATCTTACAAAAGTGCTATCACTATCCATCTTCACAGACTATTGGCAGCAACCGTATCGCCATCAGGTTCACCACCACTTTATACTCTATCATAATACCATCTTATAAAAAATAACTATACTTCTTTCCCTTTAAACATTATAGTTTGCCCTCATTAAACATTCTTTTACATTACCAGCTACCTGGTACATTTACTCTTAGAAAATACTATTATTTTCTTGCTTCAGATCATTATCCTACATTAGGTCTAAGGGGTAAGGTTTCTCCTTGTGGAGAGTGACATACCAGCTCTGCCGTGTCGAGGTAAGGAGGCTTATTCGCCGTGCAATGCTCCTCTGGGAAATTTAATATGCAAATTCCCTCTTAAGAGAAAAGAGGACTTGTACTCTATAGCGCCACCTATTGGAAGTAGCGATCCTACAAGTCACAATCAACCCTTTAACGAGTCTTGTAATATGACTTAGGATAAAAGCCAAATCAGTATCTCCATTTGCAGACACGGTGTTTCGGACTATTGGTCCTCGTCAGTGCAAAGTAGGAGAGATCTGATTTGGCTTTTATCCTAAGTCATATTACAAGACTCGTTAAAGGGTTGATTGTGACTTGAAGGATCGCTACTTCCAATAGGTGGCGCTATAGAGTTCAAGTCCTCTTTTTTTGAAGAGGCAATTTGCATATAAAATTTCCCAGAGGAGCATTGCACGGCAAATAAGCCTCCTTACCTCGACACGCCAGAGCTGGTATGTCACTCTCCACAAGAAGAAACCTTACCCTTAGACCCTAGTCCAGAGCCTCTCACCCAGCCAAGTCAGATCTCATACTTTGCACTGACGAGGACCAACAGTCCGAAACACCGTGTCTGCAAATTGAGATTCTGATTTGGCTTTTATCCTAAGTCACATTACAAGACTCGTTAAAGGGTTGATGTGACTTGTAGGATCGCCCCTTCCAATAGGTGGTTCTATAGAGTTCAAGTCCTCTTTTTCTCTTAAAAGGCAATTTGCATATCCTACATTAGTTATCAATACCTGTATTCACTATAAAAGAGCAGCAACACACATTCTTCACTTATACATTTTAGTAAGAAAAACAAACATTCTTTGGTTCACCACAGGTAACCTTTCTTTTTCTTTAGAAGTACTATCAAATTCTTCTGCATAAATATTCACATTAATATATTCAACTTCAAGTGCTATAAGACATTTTCAGAGTAAGGGCAACAAAGCTTTTTCATTCAAGTTCAATAAAATTTTCTCTTCTTCTTCCTCTAGTGCAAGCCCCATCCGGGGTGTTTTCTTAGTGCAGTATGAGGGACCCGTCTCAAACCCTCAACGTAGGCCTTGGGCGGGCTACAAGGCATGGCTGGTCTCCACTTTGGACCACTACTTCGGCCACGCCAAACAGGTTTTTGTTCTGAGGTCAGTTGTGCAGTGATATAGGGTGTCAGCGCACCCTACAGGCTTTCAAGTGAAATCAAGAAGGAGCACCTTAGGAGGTGCTAAACTATTTACGGTACAGTTTTTAGATCATTCATTGTTCATGATCTCCCAGTATCACTTATCCTATAAAATCAGTATAAACTTGCAAACTGTAGACTGTAGACTGTGAGCTCTTGCGGGCAGGGTCCTCTCTCCTCCTGTACTTGTGTGTGCCTTGTATTGCTCATGTTTATTGTACTTGTCTATATTTGCCCCTTCTCACATGTAAAGCGCCATGGAATAAATGGCGCTATAAAAATGTATAATAATACTAATAATACTAAAACCCTCCTGGGTTAACTTTAACTTTTAACTATTTACAGTCACATTTGGATTACTTTACTTTATTCTTGCTGTGTGGTCCATCTTCCAGTCTGGGAAGAAGCATCTTTTAGGGTGGTCACAACAAGTGACTCAAAGAGCTCAGGGTCAATGAAGCTGTACACTTTAACCCCTTACTGCCATCGGACGTACTATCCCGTCCATGGTACCTGGGCCCGTATGACCGGGGACGGGATAGTACGTCCAGCCCTTTAATGCGACATTGCGACTTAAGTCGCAATGATCGCATTAAAATTCCGACGCCATCTTACCTCAGGAGAGATGGCGCCGGCATCCCGGGGTCTGTCACCGCCCACCCTCACTCCCGATCGCTGTGATTGGCTGTTCAATTCTGAACAGCCAATCGCAGCCTTTCTCACTGTTTCAGCCAATCCGATGGGCTGAAACAGTGAGATCCCAGGCTAGAATGAGTACCGATGTACTCGATCCTAGGCCTGGGCATAGAAAGGAGCAGACCCCCCCTGGATTGGCGCGATCGCCGATCACATCGATCGCGCCAATCGCAGGGCACAGCCGCGGTATATCCGCGCTGTGCCCTGCCTGTACCTGCCTGGATCGGTGCAGTAATAGCACCGATCCTAGGCCGGAGCCTAGGACAGGCCCAGTAGGGCCTGCAGCTGCTGATTGGCGCGATCGATGTCATCGACGATCGCGCCAATCACAGGGCACAGCAGCGGTGTGACCGCTCTGTGCCCTGCTTCCTGACCTGCCGGTGACCTGCCTAGGAATCGGAGCAGTGAGCTCCGATTACTAGGCCGGTGCCTAGCAACCGGCAAAACAAGGGTCTCCTCTAATTGGTGGGATCGATGTGATCATCGATCCCACCAATGACAGGTCACAGCAGCGATGTGACCGCTCTGTGACCTGTCTGCAAACTGGATCTGACCTGTCTGACCGCACTGCAGGGGTCCTCACACTTGCTGAGGATTCCTGCAGTGCGGTCACACGCCAGATCTCCTCCTGTGCTGGGCCTTGTGGTGCCACAGTAGCCTGTGACACGACAACTCCTGCTGAAGAAAGAAGAGAGAAGAAAGAAGAGAGAAGAAAGAAGAGAGACTACAAACGTGAGTTTTTGAGCCCCGATCCCTGCCCGATCCACCCCAATCCCCCATTCCCCCTCCCCCCTTCCCTTTCCCCCTCTTTTTACCCCCCCTTTGCACACATTTAGCAGCCGCCGAGCGTTGATTGGTGACGCAGTTCACCGATCAACACTCGTGCTCGTTTTTCTTTTGCACCCCCCTCCGTGCGCACTTCCAGCAGCCGCGGAACTTTGATAAGTGACACCAGTCACTTATCAGAGCTCGTTCCTGCAGTTTTTTGTTTTTTTTTCACTCCCCTTTCCGCCACTCCTGTGCGCACTTCCAGCAGCCGCGGAACTTTGATAAGTGACACCAGTCACTTATCAGAGCTCGTTCCTGCAGGTTTTTTTTTTTTTCACCCCACTTTCCGCCACTCCCGTGCGCACATCTAGCAGCCGCGGAACTTTGATAAGTGACACGAGTCACTTATCAGAGCTCGTTCCTGGAGTTTTTTTTTTTTCACACCACTTTCCGCCACTCCCGTGCGCACATCTAGCAGCCGCGGAACTTTGATAAGTGACACCGGTCACTTATCAGAGCTCGTTCCTGCCGTTTTTGTTTTTTTTTTTTCACTCCCCTTTCCGCCACTCCTGTGCGCACTTCCAGCAGCCGCGGAACTTTGATAAGTGACACCAGTCACTTATCAGAGCTCGTTCCTGCAGTTTTTTTTTTTTTCACTCCCCTTTCTGCCACTCCTGTGCGCACATCCAGCAGCCGCGGAACTTTGATAAGTGACACCAGTCACTTATCAGAGCTCGTTCCTGCAGTTTTTTTTTTTTTCACCCCACTTTCCGCCACTCCCGTGCGCACATCTAGCAGCCGCGGAACTTTGATAAGTGACACCGGTCACTTATCAGAGCTCGTTCCTGCCGTTTTTTTTTTTTTTTTCACTCCCCTTTCCGCCACTCCTGTGCGCACATCCGCAGCCGCGGAACTTTGATAAGTGACACCGGTCACTTATCAGAGCTCGCTCCTGCCGTCTTTTTTTTTTTCACTCCCCTTTCCGCCACTCCTGTGCGCACATCCAGCAGCCACGGAACTTTGATAAGTGACACCAGTCACTTATCAGAGCTCGTTCCTGCATTTTTTTTTTCACTCCCTTTTCCGCCACTCCTGTGCGCACATCCAGCAGCCGCGGAACTTTGATAAGTGACACCAGTCACTTATCAGAGTTCGTTCCTGCAGTTTTTTTTTTTTCACTCCACTTTCCGCCACTCCCGTGCGCACATCTAGCAGCCGCGGAACTTTGATAAGTGACACCGGTCACTTATCAGAGCTCGTTCCTGCCGTGTTTTTTTTTTTTTCACTTCCCTTTCCGCCACTCCTGTGCGCACATCCGGCAGCCGCGGAACTTTGATAAGTGACACCGGTCACTTATCAGAGCTCGTTCCTGCCGTTTTTTTTTTTTTTTTTTCACTTCCCTTTCCGCCACTCCTGTGCGCACATCCGGCAGCCGCGGAACTTTGATAAGTGACACCGGTCACTTATCAGAGCTCGTTCCTGCCGTTTTTTTTTTTTCACTTCCCTTTCCGCCACTCCTGTGCGCACATCCGGCAGCCGCGGAACTTTGATAAGTGACACCGGTCACTTATCAGAGCTCGTGCCTGCTGGTTTAGACTTTTTTTCACAGGCATTTTTTTCCCTATTCTCTTTCTTTTCTTTTAGCTTTTTCCTTTCAGCATAGTTTGCACCAACCACTATCCCCCCCCCACACACACACACAGTTATAAATAAAGTTCACACAAAGCACCACATTCACAAAAAAATGTCCCACTCGTCACGTTCTTCCCAACAGCGCTATTCAGTGGAAGAGGCATACGCTTTACTTGCCTCCGACACTGATAGCGAGGGAGAGGATCCCACATTTCTTTACTTTTCAGATTCTTCATCCTCTTCTTCTTCTTCCTCCTCTTCCTCATCTTCCTCCTCGGGTCCTGCGGAACCGCCACGCAGACGCCCCAGGACAGAAGATGAGGCAGCGCCCACCCCTGAAAATGAACCAGCGCACCCCTCTTCGGACCCCATATGGACCCCGCCCCCCGAAAATTACGAGCCACTGATTCCTGATTTTGTGGCAGAATCAGGAATCAAGTTTGACACCACGGGCCTCAGAGAAATAGACTTTTTCAAAGTCTTTTTCTCTGAGGATTTTATTAACCTCGTGGTGGAGCAAACTAATTTGTACGCTCGGCAATTTTTGGCGCAAAACCCAGTGTCATCATTTTCCAACTGGTCTCCTGTAGACGCAGGTGAAATGATGCAGTTTTGGGGCCTGGTCCTCCATATGGGATCCTGAAGAAGCCAGAACTTCGGCAATATTGGAGTGTTGATATTTTATACAACACTCCACTGTTCGAATGGTCATGGCTCGGACGCGTTTTGAGGCCATCCACAAATTCCTGCATTATAATGATAATGCACAGTGTCCCCCACAAAATGACCCCAACTTTGACCGTCTGTTCAAAGTTCGGCCGGTCATCGAACACTTCAGCAAAAAGTTTGCTGAAGTGTACGTGCCCCAAAGGGACATCTGCGTGGATGAGTCCTTGGTTCATTTTAAGGGACGGCTCAGATTCCGCCAGTACCTGCCCAGCAAGAGGGCAAGGTACGGAATTAAACTCTACAAGCTGTGCGAGAGTACCTCAGGGTACACGCACAGCTTTAGAGTTTACGAAGGAAAGGACACCAGGATTGAACCCCCTGAGTGTCCCCCCGTCCTGGGAGTGAGTGGGAAAATTGTGTGGGATTTGGTGCACCCACTGCTGGATAAAGGTTATC
The DNA here is from genome assembly GCA_033576555.1 of Oophaga sylvatica. Taxonomy (NCBI): domain Eukaryota; kingdom Metazoa; phylum Chordata; class Amphibia; order Anura; family Dendrobatidae; genus Oophaga; species Oophaga sylvatica. The sequence goes on from JARQOD010002516.1 coordinate 35,396, forward strand.
ACCTTTACACCGATAACTTTTATTCCAGCGTCCCACTCTACAAATCCCTCTCTGCGCGAGGTACCGCAGCTTGCGGTACCGTCCGCAAAAATCAGAGAGGCCTCCCGAAGACGCTACTTGGGCAGATGCTCAGAAAGGGTGAGAGCAGAGCCCAATGTAGCGACCACCTGTTGGTGGTCAAGTACAAGGACAAGAGGGATGTCCTTCTCTTGACCACCATACATGGTGATGCCAGCGCCCTCAGCACTGTACGGGGTACCTCTACACAGGTCCGCAAACCGGACTGTGTACTGGGGTACAATAAATACATGGGGGGTGTTGATCTCTCTGATCAACTCCTCCAACCGTACAGTGCTTTGAGAAAGGCCAAGGTGTGGTACAAGAAGCTGTCCGTGCACATCGTCCAAATGGCAATGCTCAACGCTTTCCTGCTGTCACGATGTGCACGCAACAGCGATACGACGTACCTTCAGTTCCAGGAGGTAGTGGTTAAGGCCCTGATGTTTGGCATTCAGGAAACAGCGGGCCCCAGTACTTCTGGAACTGAAGGTGCTCGTATCATACCAGGTCAGCATTTCCCGGGGGTGGTCCCGCCAACTGGAAGCAAAGGTAAGCCGCAAAAAAGGTGCCGAGTGTGTTACAAAAGGGGAATACGCAAGGACACCACTTACCAATGCGACACCTGCCCCGAAAAACCTGGCCTGTGTATGAAGGATTGTTTCAAATTGTACCACACCTCAATGCACTACTAATTTACTTTACAGGAAAGATTAGTTCCAGAAGGGGGGCACATTTAGAAAAGTTCCTTGGGAGTCTACTTTCCAAAATTATGTCACTTGTGGTTTTTTTTTACTGTTTAGGCACATCAGGGGCTCTGCAAACGGAACATGACGCCCGCAGACCATTCCATCAGTCTGCATTCCAAAACGTCACGACTTCCCTTCTGAGCCCCGACTTGTGCCCAAACAGTTTTTTCCCACATATGGGGCACGCAGTGTACTCAGGAAAAATTGGACAACAATTTTTGGTGTCCAATTTCTCCTCTTACCCTTGGGAAAATAAAAAATTGGGGACTAAAACATCATTTTTGTGAGGATAAAAGTAGGATTTTTTATTTTTACACCTGGGCATTATAAACTTTAGTGAAACACTTGGGGGTTCAAAATGCTCACCACACACCTAGGTAAGTTCCTTAGGGGGTCTAGTTTCCAAAATGGGGTCACTTGTGGGGGTTTCCACTGTTTAGGCACATGAGGGGCTCTGCTAACGGAACATGACGCCCGCAGACCATTCCATCAAAGTCTGCATTCCAAAACGTCACTGCTTCCCTTCTGCGCCCTGCCATGCGCCCAAACAGTGGTTCCCCCCAACATATGGGGTATCAGTGTACTCAGGACAAATTGGACAACAACTTTTGTGGTCCAATTTCTCCTGTTACCCTTGGGAAAATAAAAAATTGGGGACTAAAACATCATATTTGTGGAAATTTTTTTTTTTTTTTTATTCACGCCAGGGCATTATAAACTTTAGTGAAACACTTGGGGGTTCAAAATGCTCACCACACACCTAGATAAGTTCATTAGGGGGTCTAGTTTCCAAAATGGGGTCACTTGTGGGGGTTTCCACTGTTTAGGCACATGAGGGGCTCTGCTAACGGAACATGACGCCCGCAGACCATTCCATCAAAGTCTGCATTCCAAAACGTCACTGCTTCCCTTCTGCGCCCTGCCATGCGCCCAAACAGTGGTTCCCCCCAACATATGGGGTATCAGCGTACTCAGGACAAATTGGACAACAACTTTTGTGGTCCAAGTTCTCCTGTTACCCTTGGGAAAATAAAAATTGGGGACTAAAACATCATATTTGTGGAAATTTTTTTTTTTTTTTATTCACGCCAGGGCATTATAAACTTTAGTGAAACACTTGGGGGTTCAAAGTGCTCACCACACACCTAGATAAGTTCCTTAGGGGGTCTAGTTTCCAAAATGGGGTCACATGTGGGGGGTTTCCACTGTTTAGGCACATCAGGGGCTCTGCTAACGGAACATGACGCCCGCAGACCATTCCATCAAAGTCTGCATTCCAAAACGTCACTGCTTCCCTTCCGAGCCCTGCCGTGTGCCCAAACAGTGTATCCCCCCAACATATGGGGTATCAGCGTACTCAGGACAAATTGGACAACCACTTTTGGGGTCCAATTTCTCCTCTTACCCTTGGAAAATAAAAAATTGGGGACTAAAACATCACTTTTGTGGAAAAAAAAAATATTTTTTTTTTCACGCCAGGGCATTATAAACGTTAGTGAAACACTTGGGGGTTCAAAGTGCTCACCACACACCTAGTTAAGTTCCTTAGGGGGTCTAGTTTCCAAAATGGGGTCACATGTGGGGGGTTTCCACTGTTTAGGCACATCAGGGGCCCTCTAAACGCGACATGGCGTCCGTTCGCAATTCCAGCCAATTTTGGTTTGGAAAAGTCAAACGGCGCTCCTTCCCTTTCAAGCCCTGCCGTGCGTCCAAACAGTGGTTCCCCCCACATATGGGGTATCAGCGTACTCAGGACATGTTGGACAACAACTTTTGTGGTCCAATTTCTCCTCTTACCCTGGGGAAAATAAAAAATTGGGGACTAAAACATCATGCTTGTGGAAAAAATATGATTTTTTTTCTTCACGGCTCTACATTACAAACTTGCGTGAAGCACTTGAGGGTTCAAAGTGCTCACCACACATCTAGATAAGTTCCTTAGGGGGTCTAGTTTCCAAAATGGGGTCACATGTGGGGGTTTTCCACTGTTTAGGCACATCAGGGGCCCTCCAAACGCGACATGGCGTCCGTTCGCAATTCCAGCCAATTTTGGTTTGGAAAAGTCAAACGGCGCTCCTTCCCTTTCAAGCCCTGCCGTGCGCCCAAACAGTGGTTCCCCCCCACATATGGGGTATCAGCGTACTCAGGACATGTTGGACAACAACTTTTGTGGTCCAATTTCTCCTCTTACCCTTGAGAAAATAAAAATTTGGGGACTAAAACATCATGTTTGTGGAAAAAATATGATTTTTTTTCTTCACGGCTCTACATTACAAACTTGCGTGAAGCACTTGAGGGTTCAAAGTGCTCACCACACATCTAGATAAGTTCCTTAGGGGGTCTAGTTTCCAAAATGGGGTCACATGTGGGGGGTTTCCACTGTTTAGGCACATCAGGGGCCCTCCAAACGCAACATGGCGTCCGTTCGCAATTCCAGCCAATTTTGGTTTGGAAAAGTCAAACGGCGCTCCTTCCCTTTCAAGCCCTGCCGTGCGCCCAAACAGTGGTTCCCCCCCACATATGGGGTATCAGCGTACTCAGGACATGTTGGACAACAACTTTTGTGGTCCAATTTCTCCTCTTACCCTTGGGAAAATAAAAATTTGGGGACTAAAACATCATGTTTGTGGAAAAATTATGATTTTTTTTCTTCACGGCTCTACATTACAAACTTGCGTGAAGCACTTGAGGGTTCAAAGTGCTCACCACACATCTAGATAAGTTCCTTAGGGGGTCTAGTTTCCAAAATGGGGTCACATGTGGGGGTTTTCCACTGTTTAGGCACATCAGGGGCCCTCCAAACGCGACATGGCGTCCGTTCGCAATTCCAGCCAATTTTGGTTTGGAAAAGTCAAACGGCGCTCCTTCCCTTTCAAGCCCTGCCGTGCGCCCAAACAGTGGTTCCCCCCCACATATGGGGTATCAGCGTACTTAGGACATGTTGGACAACAACTTTTGTGGTCCAATTTCTCCTCTTACCCTTGAGAAAATAAAAATTTGGGGACTAAAACATCATGTTTGTGGAAAAATTATGATTTTTTTTCTTCACGGCTCTACATTACAAACTTGCGTGAAGCACTTGAGGGTTCAAAGTGCTCACCACACATCTAGATAAGTTCCTTAGGGGGTCTAGTTTCCAAAATGGGGTCACATGTGGGGGGTTTCCACTGTTTAGGCACATCAGGGGCCCTCCAAACGCGACATGGCGTCCGTTCGCAATTCCAGCCAATTTTGGTTTGGAAAAGTCAAACGGTGCTCCTTCCCTTTCGAGCCCTGCCGTGCGCCCAAACAGTGGTTCCCCCCCACATATGGGTATCAGCGTACTCAGGACATGTTGGAGAACAACTTTTGTGGTCCAATTTCTCCTCTTACCCTTGGGAAAATAAAAATTTGGGGACTAAAACATCATGTTTGTGGATAAAATATGATTTTTTTTCTTCACGGCTCTACATTACAAACTTGCGTGAAGCACTTGAGGGTTCAAAGTGCTCACCACACATCTAGATAAGTTCCTTAGGGGGTCTAGTTTCCAAAATGGGGTCACATGTGGGGGGTTTCCACTGTTTAGGCACATCAGGGGCCCTCCAAACGCGACATGGCGTCCGTTCGCAATTCCAGCCAATTTTGGTTTGGAAAAGTCAAACGGCGCTCCTTCCCTTTCAAGCCCTGCCGTGCGCCCAAACAGTGGTTCCCCCCCACATATGGGGTATCAGCGTACTCAGGATAAGTTGGACAACAACTTTTGTGGTTCAATTTCTCCTCTTACCCTTGGGAAAATAAAAATTTGGGGACTAAAACATCATGCTTGTGGAAAAAATATGATTTTTTTTCTTCACGGCTCTACATTACAAACTTGCGTGAAGCACTTGAGGGTTCAAACTACTCACCACACATCTAGATAAGTTCCTTAGGGGGTCTAGTTTCCAAAATGGGGTCACATGTGGGGGGTTTCCACTGTTTAGGCACATCAGGGGCCCTCCAAACGTGACATGTCGTCCGTTCGCAATTCCAGCCAATTTTGGTTTGGAAAAGTCAAACGGCGCTCCTTCCCTTTCAAGCCCTGCCGTGCGCCCAAACAGTGGTTCCCCCCCACATATGGGGTATCAGCGTACTCAGGACATGTTGGACAACAACTTTTGTGGTCCAATTTCTTCTCTTACCCTTGGGAAAATAAAAATTTGGGGACTAAAACATCATGTTTGTGGAAAAAATATGATTTTTTTTCTTCACGGCTCTACATTACAAACTTGCGTGAAGCACTTGAGGGTTCAAAGTGCTCACCACACATCTAGATAAGTTCCTTAGGGGGTCTAGTTTCCAAAATGGGGTCACATGTGGGGGGTTTCCACTGTTTAGGCACATCAGGGGCCCTCCAAACGCGACATGGCGTCCGTTCGCAATTCCAGCCAATTTTGGTTTGGAAAAGTCAAACGGCGCTCCTTCCCTTTCAAGCCCTGCCGTGCGCCCAAACAGTGGTTCCCCCCCACATATGGGGTATCAGCGTACTCAGGATAAGTTGGACAACAACTTTTGTGGTTCAATTTCTCCTCTTACCCTTGGGAAAATAAAAATTTGGGGACTAAAACATCATGCTTGTGGAAAAAAATATGATTTTTTTTCTTCACGGCTCTACATTACAAACTTGCGTGAAGCACTTGAGGGTTCAAACTACTCACCACACATCTAGATAAGTTCCTTAGGGGGTCTAGTTTCCAAAATGGGGTCACTGTGGGGGGGTTTCCACTGTTTAGGCACATCGGGGCCTCTCCAAACGCGACATGGCGTCCGTTCTCAATTCCAGCCAATTTTGGTTTGGAAAAGTCAAACTGCGCTCCTTCCATTCCGAGCTCTGCCGTGTGCCCAAACAGTGGTTTTCCCTCACATATGGGGTATCGGCGTACTCAGGAGAAATTGCACAACAACTTTATCAGTCCTTTTTCTCCTTTTTCCCTTGTGAAAATAAAAAAAATGTTTGTAAAAGATCATTTTTGTGACTAAAAAGTAAAATGTTAATTTTTTCCTTCCATGTTGCTTCAGCTCCTGTGAAGCACCTGAAGGGTTAATAAACTTCTTGAATGTGGTTTTGAGTACCTTGAGGGGTGTAGTTTTTAGAATGGTGTCACTTTTGGGTATTTTCTGCTATATAGACCCCTCAAAGTGACTTCAAATATGAGGTGGTCCCTAAAAAAAATGGCTTTGTAAATTTTGTTGTAAAAATGAGAAATCGCTGGTCAACTTTTAACCCTTATAATTTCCTAACAAAAAAAAATTTTGTTTCCAAAATTGTGCTGATGTAAAGTAGACATGTGGGAAATGTTATTTCTTAACTATTTTGTGTGACATATTTCTCTGTTTTAAGGGAATAAAAATTCAAAGTTTGAAAATTGCAAAATTTTCAAAATTTTTGCCATATTTGCGTTTTTTTCATAAATAAATGCAAGTTATATGGAAGAAATTTTACCACTATCATGAAGTACAATATGTCACGAGAAAACAATCTCAGAATCGCGAAGATCCGTTGAAGCGTTCCAGAGTTATAACCTCATAAAGAGACAGTGGTCAGAATTGTAAAAATTGGCCCGGTCATTAACGTGCAAACCACCCTTGGGGGTGAAGGGGTTAAGATCACGTCCTGCCACCAGGGTTTGGATGGCACGTGTGCACGTTTTCAGCGGGGTGTCGGCACCTTCAGGGTCTGGTGCTGCTACTGTGCCCGCTAAGAGCTCCTCGGCTACCGGGGCAGGGTTCATGTCATTACCTGCCTGTGGTGTTGCTCCAGTGCTGGCTTTCTCCTCCGTAGGAACTGGGGTCGCTGACTGCCGGATGGGACGCTGCTCCTCCAGTTTCTTCTTTTCCGGCAGGGCCGTCTTCCACTTCTCCACCGCGGTCAGCTGCACACTAAGGAGCTGGCGACTCAGCTCCTTCACCTGTGTGCTCAGAAGCTACGGGCCCATGGCTGCTGGTAGTCCCGGGTCCAAACTCTGTCGGCTGGAGAAGCTCCCTCCTGCTCCTCCACACCCCAGGTCACCACCGCCCGCCATCTTGTCCTCCAGCTCCTCAGCTGCACCTCTCTCTCGTTCCCGCTCTCTCCTCTGTGGGCTGGTCTTCTTTTTCCTCCTTTTCCCACTATCTATGATCAGGAGGCGGATCTCTCTCGCAGATGGAAAAGTTCTCATTGCGCAGTAACACTTAGATTGGGCGGCCATATTTTTCGCGCCACTCTGTGGGGTCCCGCCCACGATGACACGCCCTTCTTCTTGCGCGCCTCGTGGTGCAAATATGGCGGCAGTTGTACAAAACTTTCAGCAAAGTCTCTAGCACAACAAACAGTTCAATATAGGCACACAGGACCCGGTGATACTGGGCTTCGATATCTTGTTCGTGACGCCAAGTTGGATCGCCCGCCAGGCAGTGGGGAACTCGGAACCGGGCCGGTGTATCACGGCAGCAGTAACCCGTCCGTGGCCTGTTCATCAATAAAAGGGGAATATTTACAGGGGATGATAGAGTTTGTAGTTAACTGTTTGTGACGCCACCTGTGGTTTCTGGTCAGAGGTGACCGGCGCTGCAGTGCAGATCCTCTTGGACAGATGGGGTGATGCAGCAGAGTTGGTAAAGCTTCCCATAGGTGAAGCTTGTTGTCCCAGGGCAGAGAGAGATGTTGTAGAGAGTAGTGGTGCTGGTAAATGTAGCAGTCCTGAATGAGTGTTCCAGGAATAACTAGAGAACACAGCTAGGTGCAGTTTCCAAAGCTTTACTCACAGTTCTGTCTGCAGCACAGATGCCCGCTTGGTACGGTGTCCTCCATAAGAGGGGCTCAGCAAACTCCCAGGTAGATTGGGATGCACCTTTCCAAGACTCCTTTCAATATGTTCCTTTCTCTGTCGTCTCACCGTGCTGACCTCTCCTTCCTGTCCAACACCCCGCAATCAGTGTCCCAAGCCAGTAGCCGTGGACCTTGTCAGATAACATCCTTACTGCGTTTCCTTGCTCCCTTATGGCTACCTTTTCAAGGAAGATAATTGCGGTTCATCTGTGTTTCATCTGGTATTTTGCACCTGTGCTGCTAACATCTTGCTTTATTGGCTAGCTGCACCCTGCAGTGCATTTGTTCTGAGATCTGGGTAGGTGAGTGTTGATGTTTTTTTCTGCTGTTTATATTGAATTTTTGGAGGCCTTGAGTCTCCTTTAGTGGCTTTGCTGGATAGTGTAGTGTAGGACTTGTAAGCGTGGGAACCTTTGGCGCAGGTTACAAGCTTACGTATTTTGGCCAAAATATCAACTAATACTCCACTATTTTTGTATTTTTTGCATTGTATTTTTCGGGGTGCAGTGAAGCCCAAGCACGTTTGGTCTCACATGAGGGGTGTTCACACTGGTGCGCATTGAGAGTGTACTGGCCAGCCCGCCTAATCGAAGAGTAGGGGCGTGACTAATAGGCTGTGAACCAGACACTATGCAGTATCCTTGTGTGAACAGCACCCTATGTGGGCCTTTATTGTGCAATTGTATACTGGGCAGTCACTCCCTCCCTATATGGGTATGTGGAGAGTGGCTGTTTCATCTGGTATTTTGCACCTGTGCTGCTAACATCTTGCTTTATGGGCTAGCTGCATCCTGCAGTGCATTTGTTCTGAGATCTGGGTAGGTGAGTGTTGATGTTTTTTTCTGCTGTTTATATTGTGCTGGTAAATGTAGCAGTGCTGAATGAGTGTTCCAGGAATAACTAGAGAACACAGCTAGGTGCAGTTTCCAAAGCTTTACTCACAGTTCTGTCTGCAGCACAGATGCCCGCTTGGTGCCGTGTCCTCCTGGTGAGGGGCTCAGCAAACTCCCAGGTAGATTGGGATGCACCTTTCCAGGACCCCTTTCAATATGTTCCTTTCTCTGTCGTCTCACCGTGCTGACCTTTCCGCCTCTCCTTCCTGTCCAACACCTCGCAATCTGTGTCCCAAGCCAGTAGCCGCGGACCTTGTCGGATAACGTCCTTACTGCGTTTCCTTGCTCCCTTATGGCTACCTTTTCAACGAAGATAATTGTGGTTCTGTAGCTGGGGCACCTTGAGATGCCACTGCCTCCAGCTTGCTAGCTGAGTCTTAAAGTTCTCCACTAGGCTAACGGGCCGGTGTCCCTTCAGCGACCTGGTCCCTCCACAATTGGATCGGGCCCCACGGATGGATCACTCACCATCCGTGCCCCTAGGACCCCTTCTTCCTTCCAGAAGCTTCCCTCTCTGTGCAGCTCCTCCTGACAGGGAGCTGCCTGTGAGCAGGTATGCTTCCTTTCACATTCTCACATCTGACTCACTCTCCCACTCTCTAAGATTCACTTCCCCTCCTTCTTACTTTCTCCACCCGCCACCCATACACTCATTCCTAGCCAGCCAGGGATGAGACCATCCTCCCTTAGGGTACGTCCAGGGTGCCCTGCTGCTATAGTCTGTGTTGGGTGCAGGTGTTAGAGTCCTGGGTGGTGCTCCCTCCTTACCTGAGAGTGGGGTATCACACCTCTGGATGAGGTCCAGTACCTCTGTGGCGAATGAACCCTCAGGGGCGCCACATACACCCTAGACTACAGCTCCAGCCCAGAACCACCAGCATGAGACCTGAGGAAGCCTCTGACGCGCACCACATTGGTGGTACCAGGGCTATGGGGTACTCGGAACCGAGCCCATGGAAGTCTATGGGGAATGTCACTGGCAGCAGAGCTCGGTCCGTGGCCCTGGCGGTCATGCAATGGGGGAATATTTACAGGGGATTGTAGTTATAGTTCGTGACGCCACCTGTGGTTTATGATCTGATTGACCAGCGCTGCAGGGGTAGATCTCTGAGGGGATGTTATGGCAGCTAGGTGTTAAGTCCCCCACAGGTGGGACTGGTCCCTCAAAGTCTATGGTGGTGATGCAGGGTGCAGATAAGAATTCAGTCACACACAATGCAGTCTCTTTCCATACCTTTACTTGTAGATGTTGCAGGTATGTCCCGGGAAGCTGGTCAGGTTGGAGAATGCACATTCAGGGAATTGTTGAGCAGGTTAAAGGCCTCCTTTCTCCTTAAAGTGTATGTGAGTCTTAACCTGCGTGAAGTCAGGTTTAACTCTGAATATAACAGCTTCGCCCGGCCAACATTGTGGTGGAAGTCTTCTGTTGGATAGAACTAGTCTTTTGTGCAGGGCCCTGCTAGACTGTTGTCCTTCCTGACCCCGGTTACGTATCGGCACTTAGGGCTACCTTCTGTGACTTGAAGTCCAGCAAGGCCTCCGGATTTTCTATCACTAGCCGTGAAGTACTAGCAATGCTTCGGACCCGGTGTCCGGTTAAACTGAGTGAGGGTGATCCGTCACCTTAGTCACTCTTCCTTCTCCACTCGCCTGTCGCCCTGCTCTCGCCCTTAACATAAGCACGGGTAGCAGCGAGTGTAGTTGTCAGCTTTCCTTCAGTGCTCACTGACCTGCTCTCAGTTGGCTCGTTGGTATAACTGCTGTAGTCCCTTTCCTTCTTTCCTTCACAGAACTCTGTCCAGAGCAGCTCACAGGACGCTTCGTCAGACTGTATTTACGCTGTAGCTCTGAGAGTCACCTTCCACTTTCTTAGGAACACAGGCAGCTTGTTCTGAGATAGCAGTTTCAGATTCAGATATAGTTATGAGTAGGCTAGAGTAAGTCTGTCTACTCGTACCAGCCTCCACGTCTGTATAATGAACTATCTGAGCTCCTTCAGGAATCAGTCTTCACTCCTCTCCCTCCAAGACTGAACTGATCTGTCTCTGACTGAAACAGAAACTAAACGAAACCTCTCTGTCCAAAGACAGGAACTTGAATGACTCACTCCTGAGCCACCCTAGGCTTGACTGAACACTGACTGCTACGTCACACTACTAAATAGTCTGAAATGCCTCTAGTGGCAGTGTTGGGAAGTGTGTGATGTGAATGAATATCAGGCTTTACAGTTACCTTCTTGTGCATTTTCCAGGAGACATGTGTGCCTTGCGCAGCTGGGCCACACATCCCCCCTAGTTAAACTCAGCACTCCCGGGCTGAAATAGAAAAGAAAAAACATTTTTGTTTTGCATATAACATCAACATAATAACTCATCCCTTGCGGGAGGTAAGGACTCTTAAACGTTACAATTTGTACATAGATCAGTAGAAAATTATCAAAATACTTTTCAATAAATACATACAGTATAAGCAAGATTCTTGTGGAGGACCCGCACCAAAAACCTCCCACGTGGGTCCTGGGTGGGCTGCAGGACTTCTGACAGCAGACCTCACTCTAGGCCACACCATACGGGTTTTTCTTCAGAGGTAGTTTAGGTTTTATGTAAAACCAAAATGGGGCACCGAAGTGCGAACTATTTACATTTAAAGTTTTTGGGCTGGCAAAGTCCACAGCCACGCAGTCCTTTGCATATGAAAACACATTTCAAGTAAAATCACATTAGCATGTAAACATTATCATCATATAACTTTCTCAACAAAATGCAATTTTCTTCACAACTTTGTACAATTAAGTAAACCCTGTCTGGGTCATACTAGACTAGTTTGCTAGGACTACTCTTGGTACCGAATAGGTAACCTTCCCTTCGTTGTACGTACTGACCTACGTGGTGTGGTGTCAGGTATAGTAGTCTTTAGCCTATCTGTTCTGCGTGCCGGCAAACTGTAAATACGACTCCACCTCTCTAGGGATCTGGCAAGCATGCTAGCGACTGGGCGATGCGGTTCTGCTCCGCCAGGGGATTCTTCTACTTGAGACCCAACATCTGAAGGTTCCACATTTTGGGATTCCACTCCTTGAGATACTACTTCTGGAGATGCTACAGAAGCAGGTTCTTCTTGAACTATTTCTTCTGCTGCGGCAACTGACTCAACTGGACGTTGAAACACCTCTTGTGGTTGGTAAAATTGAAGGACTGGAACAATCACAGCGTCTCCGACACAAGGCCAATCAGCAGGGAAATCTCCCAAGTCCGTGTGTATGACTTCACCTGGTCTCTCTTTTTCCCTAACAAGTTCTTCCTCGGGAAGTTTTAACATGTCTGGACACAGTTTTAGGTGATCTCTGGATACCGTGGTGGTCGTTTTTCCTCCATCTTTGCTAATGGTACAGGTTTTTCTGTTATCAAATTTGGAATTTTGCACGACATATGGCTCTTGTTCCCACTGATCATCCAATTTGTGCATTCTTCTTTTTCTTTTTAGCACAATTTCTCCAGGCATAAAAGGCTTAGCTGGCGCACTTTTGTTGTAGTTCTTCTCTTGCTTTTCCCTTACTTTATTGAGACTATCTTCCACGCAGGCTTGTACTCTCCTGTACTGTTCCTGTCGGTTCGTGTCCCAATCTTCAGTAGTGACATCAGCCTCTGGTTCTACCACACCAAGTTCCAAATCCATTGGCAGCTTTCCTGGTCTTGCTCGCATAAGGTAGGCTGGAGTGCAGTTGGTGGAACTTACCGGTATGTGGTTGTACAGGTCGACCAGGTCAGGTAACAAGTCTGGCCACCGATTTCTTTCTTCCAGTGGTACAGATTTCAGTAAGTCAATGACAATGTGATTCATCTTTTCACAAAGGCCATTGGTTTGAGGGTGGTACGGTGTTGTTCTGATCTTCTTACACCCATACAAGTGACAGAATTCCTTAAACAGTTCAGCTTCAAAGGCAGGACCTTGATCAGTTAGCACCTGCTCCGGATATCCGTGTGGTCTGCAGAAACTTGCTTGGTAGGTCTTTGCTGCTGTCTCTGCTGTCAGATCTTTGACAGGGGCGACCACCAGAAATTTGGAATAGTGATCCACCATGGTCAGGGCATATGAGTATCCCGACCTGCTTGGTGACAACTTGACATGGTCCAATGCCACGATCTCCAAGGGACGAGTCATCTGGATAGGCTGCAGGGGTGCCTTCTGACTACAGTAGTCTTTTCATCTGAGGCCACAGGGTCCACAGTTCCGGCACCACTTCTCGATGGAGCTGCGCATCCCTACCCAGTAGAACCGACACTTCAACAGGGTCTCCAGCTTTTTCCAGCCAAAGTGTCCCGCTTGATCGTGGTAGGCTTCTAACACCATTTGGATGTCTGCTCTGGGTACCACTATCTGCCAAACCATCTCATGGGTCCTTGGGTCGACGTATCTCCTGCACAACTTCTCACGGTAGATGAACAACCGGCTTCTCTCATTCCACAGCAGCTTTGCAGGCATAGGTGCATCTTTCTCCAAGGAGGAACCTTCCTGTCTTATCAGCTCCTTGATACGGCTGACCACTGGATCGCTGTCCTGAGTCTCCTTCCAGCTGTGGTGAGGTAAAGGGTTTAATGTCTTACCACACCGCTTCCTGTAGGCTCGTTGCTCATGGATCATCCCATTTCTGTGGAATGCAGGTAGCTCAATCTCTTCCAGGTCATCCGATTCTTCCTCCGTGTCGGATTCATGCAGCATTCTGGACAAGACGTCAGCGTTGGCATTTTTACGGCCCGCCCTGTACTTGATGGTAAATTGATAGTTTGACAGCCGAGCCATCCAACGTTGCTCCATGGCTCCCAGCTTGGCTGTTTCAAGATGCGTCAAGGGGTTATTGTCTGTGTACGCAGTGAATTTGCTGGAGGCTAGGTAATGCTTGAATCTTTCTGTAATGGCCCAGACCAGCGCCAGGAACTCCAACTTGAAGCTGCTATAGTTTTCTGGGTTTCTCTCAGTTGGCCGGAGCTTCCTGCTTGCACATGCGATGACTTTTTCTTGGCCATTCTGCTTCTGACTGAGGACAGCTCCCAATCCTTCGTTACTGGCATCAGTGTACAGCAGGAACGGTTGGCTGTAATCAGGGTAGGCTAAGATTTCATCGCCTGTCAGGATCTCTTTCATCTCTTTGAATGCCTCAGCTTGTTCTTTACCCCAGTGGAATGGAGGATTTCTGCTCTTGAGGGGTTGTCCTACAGGAGGTCCTGCAGAGGCGCTGCTTTCTTGGTGTAGTCTTTTACAAATCTCCGGTAGTAACCTGTCAGTCCCAGGAACTGGCGCACCTCCTTGAGATTCTTCGGCTCCGGCCATTTCTGGATGGCCGTGACCTTCTCGGGGTCCGGCGCTACTCCTTCTGAGCTGACAATATGTCCCAAGTACTGTACCTTTCGTTTGAGCAGATGGCACTTTGAGGGCTTCAGTTTCATCCCATACTTGGACAGTGACTCGAATACCTCTGCCAGGTGCTTCAGATGATCCTCATACGTCTTGGAGTACACAATTACGTCGTCCAGGTACAGCAACACGGTTTCAAAGTTGAGATGTCCCAGGCAGCTCTCCATCACTCTCTGGAATGTTCCCGGGGCACTGCTGAGTCCAAACGGCATTCTGTCAAACTCACAGAGTCCCATTGGGGTGGTGAAAGCTGTCTTCTCCCGATCCTCCTCAGCCACAGCTACTTGCCAGTACCCACTAGTGAGGTACAGGGTGGAAAAGTAGTTAGCAGTTTTCAAGGCAGCTAAGGATTCCTCAATGCGTGGTAAAGGGTATGCATCTTTATGTGTTATACGATTTACTTGTCTGTAATCTACACACATTCTCATGCTTCCATCCTTTTTCTTAACTAGGACTAGAGGTGCTGCCCAGGGACTACAACTATCCCTTATCACCCCTGCTTCCTTCATGTCACGCAACATCTCCTTGGCTTTCTTGTAGTGTGCTGGAGGTATAGGCCTGTACCGCTCTTTGATGGGAGGATGACTGCCTGTAGGGATATGATGCTGTACTCCCTTAATTGTCCCAAAGTTAAGTGGGTGTTTGCTAAATACCTGTGCGTACTCCTGTACCACCCGTAATACTCCCTGTTTCTGGTGGGCGGAAGTGGTGTCTGTCCCGACATGGAGCTGCTGACACCAATCCGCCACCTGGGTTGCCGAGTCATTATCCTCCGCTGGTTGGCGGGAGGCTAAGGACTCTGTTGTGAGAATAGAGTTGTTATCTACGGTATGTAATTTAGCAACAGTGGCATAACGTGGTAAATTTACTTCATCTTCTCCCCAGTTGAGAAGTCGTACTGGTACTCTCCCATTTCTTACTTCCACTACCCCTCTAGCAGTCATGAGTGTAGGTCTGTGCTCTGAACAATGGGGCTCTACTACTGCTTGGTAGTTCTGTCCTCTCAGACCTATTGCTGCTCTACACCATATCAGCATTTCACTCATTGGGGGTATCACAATGGGGTTCGGGTCTGTTACCCGCACATTACCAATTTCACCATCTGTCAGCTTCGCTTGCTACTGGCACATCAGGGCCCGGATCTCCCTCTGGATCACTCCCTTTTGCTTTGGCTTGGCAACTTCAGCGAGCTGTTGGAGCAAAAACACAACTTCTCCCAGACAGTTACTAATTATGTTAGTACCTAGAACCACATTTAAGCCATTTTCCTCATTTACAGTCTTTACTACTAAGAGTCCCTGATCCTTCAGCTCCACTCTGCCCACCTTTACGTCCACGTATTTCAACAGGGAGACCATTAGAGGCGTACACCGCAAAGTCAGGGCTCGGGGGCTGGAGGCTGTCCATGGACCAAAACTTATTATAAAGGACATCAGGTATGATGGTCACCTGAGATCCAGTATCCAGCAGTGCAGGGATTGCGATCCCGTCCAGGATGATGGACAGGTAGGGTCTTCCTCCCACAAACCTGCGATTCCAGTCTAAGGGGCCTGATGAGTCTACTCCTGGGTGTTGGCCCTTGGACCCAGGATCTGCTTGTTTAAAGGACACTGTTGGGCCAGATGACCTTTTCTGTTGCAACGGTAGCAGATGATCTCTCGGTGAGGATGGTGCTGATCAGGGGTCGCTCCTGGGGGTGGCGTTGTCCTCCTCCGGTGAGGCGACATCCTCCATTTCCTCCGGTTCATCCAAGGGACATCCTCTGGGCAGTCGGCTAGCAGGATCTTTCCTCCTTCTTCCTTCCGCAGTTGCAGGGCACTCATTACAGTGGCCAGGTTTTTAGTCAGCTGGCGCACTTCTGAGCGCAGACAGTCCAACTCAGTAGGGGGCGCCACCTGCGTTTTGGCTTCTGCCACCAGCGGGGAAAAGGTGGATACTGCCGGCTTTAGAGTGGCTTCACCCAGGTGATACTGAGTTGCCACCTCAGGCTTTTCCAGGGGTCGCAGTCCTTTTATAGCCATATCTTTTAGGGCATCAAAGGTGGCAGTCAGGATGATCCAAGGACCACCAGTTTACAGTCCTGCCTTCCGCTTGGGACCTCAGTCCCCGTACAAATTGTTCCTTCAACATTTTGCTTTCATCAATGGCACTTATAGGGTTAACCTGTTTGAGAGCTCGCAGGGACCCCTGTAGTCGGCAGGCATAGTCCCTAATACTGTCATCTGGTCTCTGAGAGCATTGGTAAAACGCCATCCGGAGATCTGTTTCAGTGCGGTCCTCAAAGATAGTCTGTAGCTTTAAGAGAATCGCAGGCACCGACTCCTGGTCTGCAGCTGTCCAAGTCTCTACTTCCCTTTCTGCAGCACCAGCCAACTGTCCTAATACCACTGCAGCTCTTTGCTTCTCTGTCATTGGGTACATGTCCAGTATACTGCATATTTTCCTTTGAACCCGGGCAGGGTGTCTGGCTCGCCGCTGTACTGAGGGAGCCACTTCGCTCCAGGCATGTATGGGAGCGTTAGCGGTATTATCGGGACCACAGGACCAGGTGAGGGGCCCACATTTCCATCCTGCGCTACAACGCCAAGTGGTAAGTCATTGGGGCCGCCGGCCGGGGCCGTGCTGTCTGCTGACTGCTGCGACATGTTTGCGCCCCCCTAGTTAATCGGAGCCTACCTTCTCCAAAGGCTGCAGCTCTACAGACACAGCGGTGGAGACAGGACCTGAGTCGCTGGCGCTCTGATGTCAGAGCGTTCACTGAAGCTCTCCACAGGACCTGCCGCCGCGTCAGCGTTGGGGGCGTGTCCAGGAATCATCGCGCTTTTTGCAGGTACGCCCCTTCTCCTCGCACTATAGCGCTGTACTTTGGCGGGCAATGGCGGACAATGGCGCCAAAAATCACAAAAATGCAACACAGTCTTTTTGCACAAAACAGTCCAATTCAGGCACACAGGACTCACAAATTGTAAGCTTCTTATCCTGTTCGTGACGCCAAAGATGACGCGCACCACATTGGTGGTACCAGGGCTATGGGGTACTCGGAACCGAGCCCATGGAAGTCTATGGGGAATATCACTGGCAGCAGAGCTCGGTCCGTGGCCCTGGCGGTCATGCAATGGGGGAATATTTACAGGGGATTGTAGTTATAGTTCGTGACGCCACCTGTGGTTTCTGATCTGATTGACCAGCGCTGCAGGGTAGATCTCTGAGGGGATGTTATGGCAGCTAGGTGTTAAGTCCCCCACAGGTGGGACTGGTCCCTCAAAGTCTATGGTGGTGATGCAGGGTGCAGATAAGAATTCAGTCACACACAATGCAGTCTCTTTCCATACCATGAGTGTTCCAGGAATAACTAGAGAACACAGCTAGGTGCAGTTTCCAAAGCTTTACTCACAGTTCTGTCTGCAGCACAGATGCCCGCTTGGTGCCGTGTCCTCCTGGTGAGGGGCTCAGCAAACTCCCAGGTAGATTGGGATGCACCTTTCCAGGACCCCTTTCAATATGTTCCTTTCTCTGTCGTCTCACCGTGCTGACCTTTCCGCCTCTCCTTCCTGTCCAACACCTCGCAATCTGTGTCCCAAGCCAGTAGCCGCGGACCTTGTCGGATAACGTCCTTACTGCGTTTCCTTGCTCCCTTATGGCTACCTTTTCAACGAAGATAATTGTGGTTCTGTAGCTGGGGCACCTTGAGATGCCACTGCCTCCAGCTTGCTAGCTGAGTCTTAAAGTTCTCCACTAGGCTAACGGGCCGGTGTCCCTTCAGCGACCTGGTCCCTCCACAATTGGATCGGGCCCCACGGATGGATCACTCACCATCCGTGCCCCTAGGACCCCTTCTTCCTTCCAGAAGCTTCCCTCTCTGTGCAGCTCCTCCTGACAGGAGCTGCCTGTGAGCAGGTATGCTTCCTTTCACATTCTCACATCTGACTCACTCTCCCACTCTCTAAGATTCACTTCCCCTCCTTCTTACTTTCTCCACCGCCACCCATACACTCATTCCTAGCCAGCCAGGGATGAGACCATCCTCCCTTAGGGTACGTCCAGGGTGCCCTGCTGCTATAGTCTGTGTTGGGTGCAGGTGTTAGAGTCCTGGGTGGTGCTCCCTCCTTACCTGAGAGTGGGGTATCACACCTCTGGATGAGGTCCAGTACCTCTGTGGCGAATGAACCCTCAGGGGCGCCACATACACCCTAGACACAGCTCCAGCCCAGAACCACCAGCATGAGACCTGAGGAAGCCTCTGACGCGCACCACATTGGTGGTACCAGGGCTATGGGGTACTCGGAACCGAGCCCATGGAAGTCTATGGGGAATGTCACTGGCAGCAGAGCTCGGTCCGTGGCCCTGGCGGTCATGCAATGGGGGAATATTTACAGGGGATTGTAGTTATAGTTCGTGACGCCACCTGTGGTTTCTGATCTGATTGACCAGCGCTGCAGGGTAGATCTCTGAGGGGATGTTATGGCAGCTAGGTGTTAAGTCCCCCACAGGTGGGACTGGTCCCTCAAAGTCTATGGTGGTGATGCAGGGTGCAGATAAGAATTCAGTCACACACAATGCAGTCTCTTTCCATACCTTTACTTGTAGATGTTGCAGGTATGTCCCGGGAAGCTGGTCAGGTTGGAGAATGCACATTCAGGGAATTGTTGAGCAGGTTAAAGGCCTCCTTTCTCCTTAAAGTGTATGTGAGTCTTAACCTGCGTGAAGTCAGGTTTAACTCTGAATATAACAGCTTCGCCCGGCCAACATTGTGGTGGAAGTCTTCTGTTGGATAGAACTAGTCTTTTGTGCAGGGCCCTGCTAGACTGTTGTCCTTCCTGACCCCGGTTACGTATCGGCACTTAGGGCTACCTTCTGTGACTTGAAGTCCAGCAAGGCCTCCGGATTTTCTATCACTAGCCGTGAAGTACTAGCAATGCTTCGGACCCGGTGTCCGGTTAAACTGAGTGAGGGTGATCCGTCACCTTAGTCACTCTTCCTTCTCCACTCGCCTGTCGCCCTGCTCTCGCCCTTAACATAAGCACGGGTAGCAGCGAGTGTAGTTGTCAGCTTTCCTTCAGTGCTCACTGACCTGCTCTCAGTTGGCTCGTTGGTATAACTGCTGTAGTCCCTTTCCTTCTTTCCTTCACAGAACTCTGTCCAGAGCAGCTCACAGGACGCTTCGTCAGACTGTATTTACGCTGTAGCTCTGAGAGTCACCTTCCACTTTCTTAGGAACACAGGCAGCTTGTTCTGAGATAGCAGTTTCAGATTCAGATATAGTTCTGAGTAGGCTAGAGTAAGTCCGTCTACTCGTACCAGCCTCCACGTCTGTATAATGAACTATCTGAGCTCCTTCAGGAATCAGTCTTCACTCCTCTCCCTCCAAGACTGAACTGATCTGTCTCTGACTGAAACAGAAACTAAACGAACCTCTCTGTCCAAAGACAGGAACTTGAATGACTCACTCCTGAGCCACCCTAGGCTTGACTGAACACTGACTGCTATGTCATACTACTAAATAGTCTGAAATGCCTCTAGTGGCAGTGTTGGGAAGTGTGTGATGTGAATGAATATCAGGCTTTACAGTTACCTTCTTGTGCATTTTCCAGGAGACATGTGTGCCTTGGCCACACACCTCCACCACGTCGCTGCCCTAAATTAGAAAGCAGCCTGGGGTGGCGTGTTCACACTGCACATAACACGCGGCGGGCAGCTGCACAATGCGCGGCTGCAGCCTCTCCAGTGCTTTTCCTCGTGCCATAGACTTTCACTCGTGCATCCGCTTGTAATCTGATCAATTTAGAATGATTTGTTTGAATAGTGTGATGTCGAGGGACAAGCCTAGACCACCCTAAATTATTACAACCGTAGACTAGAACCCTTTATGCTAATCCTAGAGCAGAACTAAACAGATACAGACCCAAGACTGGAAAACCTACAGGAAATCCTCTCCTCAACATGGAAATGACGAAGAGGATTAAAGTGTTACTGATCTGCAAATAATGGAAAAAATGGGAACAACATTTGTTAAACCTCTGGATTTATTTAGTCTGGAGACTGAGCCACGTGCAGAAATCCCGGCACCCCTAGCCTCGGCTGCCATCACTGACTTTATTAATGGAAGTTCTGCCACTGAATGCATTTGGGCAAATCATCAAGATCCTCTGCTGGCAGCTCCTGTGTCATCACCAACTTATGACATCCCAGATATGCTCGATGGAGACAAGTCTGGAGACACTGCAGCCATAGGAGCAGAGACATGATGAAGAGCATGACAGCAGTGGAATCTGGAAGTACCGGACTTTCTACATGTGGCTCAGACTCCAGACTGAGGTTTTGAATATTTTGTTTCCATTTTTTCATCATTTGCAGATCAGTAACTTTCTATCAATTTTGTGACTTCCAGATATCCACGACTTCTCCTTCTTGATGCTGCAGGCTCAGTATATACAGGCTCCGGGCAATGTTTGCTGCGGCGACTAACATTGAGAAGACCGCGGAGAGGTGCGGATATTCCAAGGCTCATGAGATTTGTCTCCTCATCCGAGCAGTGAGTTATAGGAACCCGTGTGCCTATAGATGATGCAGTCTATCTTAGGACACGGATCCTCACTTGCCATCGTTTCCTGCTCTGTGACATGACAGATCGTCTCCCCCGAGTATCAGTATCACCTCGTGGGATCCTACAGTGCAGATCACAAACTGCTCCATTCGGGGCGGAAAATCTACCCTGTTCATCAAGTGGTTTGTCCCGGACAGGAAGGGCTGAGGCTGTAGATGGAAGTGTGACCAGTCCTGTCTTCATGGACCATCACCAGCGCCTGCTCACAAATTGGTAATGTCAGTAAAGTGAAGTGCGTCTATAGTGCCCCTGACCACAATAATAGTTTCAAAATATTGGACACGGTGTTATATTTAGGCAATGCCCCCCACGATGACCCCGGAGGTCCTTCCAACTCAGACATTTTAGGATTCTATGAAGACTGCGATTGCTACAATCAAGATGTTGAGCAAAAGCTGAAATATTCACAAGATAGAGAGGAAAGCAGAACTCTAATTTCTGCATTAGTCATTTTCACCTCTAGGTGGCACTGTTCACACCTTCCCTGGGACAATTCTCCCTGCACAGCAAACCCTGTGGTCAGTCCTGGTATTACAAATAATATGCCAAATAACACACTATGTAGATGGATATTTTTATCTCCTGCAGATTTTGTAGCCTCCTGCATTCTAGTAACAACATAAAAATGTGAAACCAAAACAAAGTAAAGATAGAACATTTCTGGAGGGCAGGACATGAATGAAAAGCAAAGAAGCAAACGCTCAGGGAGCCTCCAGCAGCCGCAGCATCCTGAGAACAATGAGGGAGACGAGTCCATTATACAAATCTGGAGACATAATGAAACAAACAGTCCCAGTGGGTTATAACGTCCTGAAAAAAACTAACAATCTTTATTTTTAGTTAAATGCAATGTATTTTTGGCTTAAAATCATTTTTGCAACAGGGTTCATTAAATATTTTACACCATTTGCCTTCTACAGTCGCTGCATTTCACTGTCTGTCGCTTGCTGCAGGATGAGTTAACTGAGAATCTGACAAGTGAGCTCATTCTTAAAGGACAGTTTCTAACCCTTACCTTCCTTCTTCTGAGTGCTTCTCAGCTGGAAAAGCTCAGCAGAAGTAAGATAACAGATATAGATTGTCCAAACAGGAACGAGCTGTATAGTTACCATATTATCCTATGTTCGTGGTGATCCGTCTATCCTACAGCTCTGCCCAATGATGACCAAGGAACCTGACCCTAAGATGTGCTTTGTCTCTTCGCAGCATTATGTATGGAGAGGACGCGCTCTCACGCTGAAGAACGACTATTCAAGAGCTTGTTTAGTGGATATAACCGATGGTCCAGGCCGGTACCAAATACCTCGGATGTCGTCATTGTCAAGTTTGGCTTATCCATCGCCCAGCTCATAGATGTGGTAAGTATGAGATATGTGTCATATATCTCTACCCACTGTACATATATATAATGCCTTCTATTCAAATCATAATAATATTGCATTAAAAACACTAAGTTTAGGCATGTAGTTCCATGCCAAGCCACATGGTGTGCTGTTACAAGAAAAATATGCCCCAATTCAGTGGGAGGAGACTAGCTGCAATGATGTCTCCCATACACAGAACACAGAGAGGAGTTACTGCTCTTTATTCCTTATCATAGCCAGAAACAGCAACAGCATGGAGGAAATTATACAGAAGTACTTAGCAATATAGATGTGAATCCAGCTCTGGGGTTGAGATAAAAGACTTGTTAGAAACGCAGCATAATCTTTCCGTGTCTCTCTCTGTTTCCTCACTCTTCAGAAGCGGATGTATCTCATAACATATATTACAAATTTGATATTTCCGCCTGTACTATTGATTTATGTAAAGTTAGGTGAAAGTCCAGTTCCTGTTTACGCTTCCAGTCCTCATAGGGGGAGATAATCTTATATTCACCGAGCCTTCACTCCTCCTTGGTTCTTCCCAGACCGCACACAGGAGTGATATCGTCAGCGGCATGGTCCCCGCTCCAGTCACTGTGCTGATGTCTCATTACTGGTATCGGCACAGTCCTGGAGCCGCCGCTGTGTGGGAAATTTAGCTCGTATTTGTCAACTATCGCAAAATGCCCATAAGACTCCTGCAAAAAGGGGACACTTGGAGGAGCATTGGAGGAGCTGGACTTCTCCCAGGTTTCCTATGTTCTCACCTCTCCTCCTCTCTCTGTTCCCATACACTCCCAAACATCGCCCAAATACTGTAAGGATAACAAGTAGGGTCAGCATGGTCTGTGATAACGGAATGGGGTTTATATGTTTTAGGGGTCTTGTATTTGCTTCTTTTAAGATCTGGTCTGAGGTCTATCTTTAGAGGGTCTGAAAAAATAAGCATTTATTTTTTGGGGTGTTTTTTTTTCAGTGGGTCTGGACTGGGATCCATATTCTGTGGTCTTGGGGGCTAAACTCTGTCTGTCATTATTTAAGATTTTTTAAGGAGTGCAGGAGAATCAGTATTTTTTATGTGGTCTCTAGTCACCTTGGTGTCTACTATGGGGTCATATGTACTATTTGTTATTTAGATACTATATGTTGGGGACATGTCCTCCTAGATATAAAGATGGAGTATAAAGCCCAAAAATGTCACTGAAGAGTTAGCAAGAATGATGGATTCACGGAGGCAGCTACTGGAGTGCCGCAGATTGCTGGCCCCCGAAACATGGCCGAAATTGTAGCATATGGCTATATCTACCAGAACAGGAGCTATAGATAGTAAGCAGCTCATACAAGGGGTGTTTATACTGGGACCCTTATCTATGATATCCATAGGTCACCAGTAAGGGGTTTTATTTATGATCCTACCCCTTTAACTAAAGAGTAAATAACATTTTGTGTCCTCTTTCCACTCATTGTCGCTCGCTCTCAGATGAGAAATCCTTGAAATATCGGAACGTGCCGCTCCTCTCCGCACAATTTCCCATCACATACCCTGGGATCTGATCCATACAGAGCATTATATACACGCCACATTATAAATATAAAGGAACTGAAATGTGATGTCAAATGGATAACAGCCATTGTAAATCTTCAATAGAACGGTAACCGTAGCAACGGAATGGAACAGATCGGAACACCCATTGTTTGCTGGAGCTCTGGTGACATTTCTGATATCACCGATTCTGAAGTTATACAGAACTGTGACTTGGATCGAGGGCCGGATTTTTCGATTTTTTTTTTTTGGATTGTTGGGTGTCTGAGGCTTCGTCCACATTCACAGTCGTTTTATTTTTGTTTTTGTTTCAGTGGAAGTCAATGCATCTAGAGTTAAAAAGAAAGGAAACAACTCAGGAATTAGTCTTAAGAATCTGTTATCATTTTGAGTTCACAAAGGTCTAAAAAATGTAGCAGCAATTTTTCATTTTTCAAGAAAATTAACAAAACTTATTTTTTTTAGGAACCTATTCAGTTTTGAAGTGACTTTGGGGGACCTATATATTGAAAAAAAACCTAAAAGGGATAAAATTTTACAAACAGCACCCCGCAATATATTAAAAACTGCTGTCAGGTATTGTATTAACCCTTCAGATGCTTTTCAGGAATTAACGAAAATTGGAATGACAGGAATGCATGGGCTGCCTATAGGGTATGTGTACCATTGACGCCCATTTAAAGGGAATCTGTCAGCAGGATCTTTTCTCCTGAGCCGTCTGTATATACACGCTGGTGATAGGAAGCTGAAGAAAATGATAGCCTGATATCTGTGATCTGATGTCTTATTCCAGAGAAATCCACATTTTTCTCAATATGTAAATGAGTTGTTAAGATCTATGGGCCGGACATAGATCTCCCTGACACTCCAAATCTTATTGTAAATGAAGGGGTCATTACTAGTGTGAGACACATACATTTTGAGAGCAGACTGTCAGTCATTACATTTCTCACACTGGTAACCCCCCTCTCATTTACAATAAGCCATGGAGGCATATTCTCAGCGAGATCTATGTTCCGCCCATAGATCTTAGCACCTCATTTACATATTAAGAAAAACATGGATTTCTCTTGAATTAGACATCTGATCGCAGATACCAAGGTATCATTTTATTCGGCTTCCTATGACCTACATGACCATATAGACGGCTTAGGAGGGTAAATCCTACTGTCAGATTCCCTATAACAATACCAGGGATATTATCGCTATAAAATATTACTGGTGTAACACAGGCGACCAGCCAGACCAGTTATGATGGAGCCCATATAGTAGCGCCAAAATAGTAGGAATCGTATTTGTACCAGTTAATCCAGTATGGATTCTAGCTCTATTTATAGCATTAGAATTTCAGTACCATTAATATTAGACACAATACACCAATACGGGTCTTTTTGTTCCTCGCACTACAGCAGCGGTCATATCAATATGCCATGTGCCATTACCAGCCTCAGAAAGGCTATCTATAGGTAGTACCACAACTAGATAGAGGCAGCCAGAAGCAACGGTTAGGCCCCAACCTCACAGGAACCCCTGGGATCTGCTCTATGTCACTAACTGGTCCTGTTATACCACTGGGTTATGAGGGTCCAGAAGGCAGCGCCTTACCTGTGTTCTGGGCACTCTGACTGCGGGTGACAGCCACTATGTAGGATGTCTCCCTGGGGGATAACAACACTTTCCCATTACCCTGACAGGCTGTGAGCAACCCTTTTGGATCGCCCACCAGGGCAATGAGATACTCAGTACCGGGCCGGTGTATTGGAGGGATGTGTCACAGCGGCAGAGACCCGGTCCGTGGCCCTGGGCGTCCAATAAAAGGGGTTTTATTTACAGGGGATGTTAGAGTTTGTAGTGTAGGTATTTGTGACGCCACCTGTGGTATCTGGTCAATGGTGACCAGCACTGCGGTGCAGATCCTCTGGGATAGATGGTGTGATGCAGCAGAGTTGGTACAGCCTCCCACAGGTGAGGCTATGGGATCCCAGGGCAGGTAGATGTAGTCAAAGGTAGTAATAGTGCTGGGAGATGTAGCTGAGTGCAATGGGTGACGCAGGAAGAAGCTGAGAAACAGTCAGCGAGTTGCAGTTTCCAAAGCTTTACTCACAGTTCTGATGCATGCAGTACAGATGCCCTCTTGTTACTGTGTCCTCCAGGTGAGGGGCTCAGCAAACCCCCAGGTAGATTGGGATACACCTTTCCAGGATTCCGTTCAATATTTATGTTCCTTTCACTGGCCGTCTCACTGTGCTGATTTTCTTGCCTTCTATCCTACAGCACCTTCACCAACAGTGTCCCAAATCAGTGGCTGCGAATGCTATCGGACAATTACTTATTTCTGCGTTCCTTTGATTCTATGTAGCTACCTCTCCGGCGAAGATAATGGTGGTTATTGTCTGTGATCCCTATGTTATCACAGCAGTCAACTTGCTAGCTGAATCATAAAGTTCTTCCCCTAGTCTAAGGGGTCGAGTTCCCTCTGCGACCTGGTCCCTCTGCCAACAGACCGGGACCGACGGATGGCTCCTGCTCTCTCCGTATCCCTAGGACCTCTTCTTCTCTCACTCCAGAAGCTTCTCTTTCCTTCTGCTTCTTTCTCTCTTCACTCTCTAATTTTGGACTAAGCTCTTCCAGCTTCTAGACCCTTCTGAGTCTCTATCTAGACTCCTTTTCCTTCTCTGCAGCCTCCCCTCACTGGGAGCTGCTCAATACACGTCCTACTCCTTCCTCCTCCCGTTCAGAACTCCCTAAACTCTGCCTGGTGCTTCCTCAAGCTTCACTCCTCCTTGCTACTGACTATTCCACCCACCCATACACTCTTTCCTATCTCAGCCTGGGATGAGACCATCCTCCCGTAGGGTCCATCCAGGGTGCCCAGCTGTTCTAGTGTGTGCTGGGTGCAGGTGTTAGAGTCCTAGGTGGTGCTCCCTCCTTACCTGAGAGTGAAGTATCACACCTCTGGGTGAGGTGCAATACCTCTGTGGCGACTGAACCCTCAGGGGCGCCACATACCCCCCCTGTTAAACACAGCACGTCCGCGGGCTGGAATAAAGTAAACAGATGTTACTGGAAACATACAAATTTTTTAAGACATGCATGTCAGTAGAAAACAATTTCAAACTCAACTTCCCAGAATGGGAGGCAGTTGTTCTTTAACGTTGCATAATAACATTAACCTAGTTGAACAGTGATTTTGGTAGCAACCGCTAACTCTCAAGTTCGCTACCAGGACAGAGCACAATTCTTTTCAATCAAAAGTACAAAAATACAAAAGTATAAAAATTCTACAATATTTACATTCAGTTCTCTTCTAGTGTAGGCCCCCTCTGAGGTGTTTTCTACGTAGCAACCGTTGCTAGGTGGTTCGCTACTGAACTTGGGCTTCTCTGTCCCTGTCTACAAAAAGTGCTTCTGTTCTCATCTGTCTGTACATATTTACACTAAGCAGTATGAAAACTAATTTACACATTATCTAATGGTACTCTTCATAGCTCTTCAATATAAAACAAGTCTGTAGTATAAAACACTTCTTAATTCACATTAAACATATTGTACAAATATAGTAACACTTTTATTCATCACAACCATCATCAGAGAGGTAAAAGGTTCAAATGCAATTAAACGTTATATCAGGCGCAATAAAACATCTTCATTCAAGTTCAGTCAAACTTTTTCTTTCCAAGTGCAACATGAGGGACCCGTCACAAACCCTCCACGTAGGCCTTGGGGGGGCTTCAAGGCAACAATTGGTCTCCTCTGTGGACCACTTCTTCGGTCACGCCAAACGGGTTTTGCTTCTGAGGTCAGTAGTAACATAGGGTATCAGCGCATCCTAGTGGCTTTAAATAAAAGCAAGAAGGAGCACCTAAAGAGGTGCAAAACTATATACAAGGCAGTCTGGACCAGGCATAGTTCATGGCCTCAATGTTTTTAAATAACTGTAAACGTGAAACGTGATTACGGTGAACATAGTGCAACTGTGCAACAACCCGTCCGGGTCAACTTTTGAGACAGAGCATGGTTTAAGAATTACTTACAATAAAAAGGCCAGGTCATTTAGAATTGCTCTGCAGGGGTACCAGGGACCACCTGACACTCCACCGGCAGTGCTGGGATATCAGGTACATTCTGGGCAACGGATACCTGATGCTACCGGGGAATACACACAATCAGATTGTGGCCGGCAATGTCAGTCTGGGTACCAATTTCATTGGTACTAGGCTTTTTCCTCAACCTGGGTGAGGAGGGAGGTGGGCCTTCAGCCTGGCCTGTCCTGACTTTCTGTGGAGAGGGACCGCTGGCAGCTCCCTGCGCAGCGGCGTCGGGGTGGCAGTGGTGCACGTTTAGGGCATACCACCCAGGGGCGGAACTATCGTGGAAGCAGGGGAAGCAGCTGCCATAGGGCCCGGGCTAGCAGGGGGCCCGTCCCTGCTGCAGCTGTCTCCCCTGCGGCTGTGTTCCGCCGCCCATGGCCTGAGAGTCGGCGGTTCCCTGTGCTGGCTGTCATGCTGACAGCCGGCGCAGAGAAGCTGCTGCGTGCCGTCTCCCAGGAATCAATTGCACTGGTGTCTATACAGACGCCAGTACAATTGAAGCTCTGACCGCCGGGTCAGAGCGACGTCTGCAGCGTGATCATGTCATGTGATCACGCTGCTGACGTCACTCGTCGGCGCGCCCAGAAGGGTGAAGACTGGTGGTGAGTGTGCTCCACTGTGGAGCTGAAGATACCACCGAAGATTAACGGGGGCACATACTGTGTGAGTGATAACTCTGCATTCTTGGCTGCATTACTACTTGAGGGGCACATTACTACTGATGGGAGAATAAGAGGGCTTATTACTAGTTATGGGGGCATAATGTGCCAATGTGTAGCCCTGGTATGTAAGGCACACAGGATCTGGAGAATGCACAGTAAGGTAACAGTTAAAGCTTGACACTCACTTACACTTCAGACACACCCACAGGGGTGTATAGGGGAGTGACGTGTAGCACAGGAGAGAGTCAGTCTAGCTTCCTGTCATCGTACAGAGCAGTCAGGGCTAGTTCTTCTCAGACAGTGAGGATTCCTGTCAGAGCTCTGGGTGAGCAGAAGATTAGTTCCTGTCAATTCAACGAAGTGGAGTCTAGTAACGGATGACTAGTTATCATCCCGAGTCTAGTCAGAGTTACCTTTTACGCAGTCTGAACTTTGAGGAAACTGAGAGTTACTCAGTGAGACCAAGGAAGAAAACTGACTTTCTATCTTCACGCTTCAGTGCTACATTGAAAGCAGAAGCAGGGCGAAGGGCATAGTGGGAAGGATTCAGAAGTGCCTTAAGGATCGGATTATCCTGCACATTGTCACCGGTCACTGGGGACCGAAGCGTCACTATAGCTCCAGGCATAGTGATAGAAAAGCCAGAGTCTTACTGGACCTTAGGTTGCAGAAAGCCGCCCTTAGAGTGCCAGTACGTAACCGAGTCAGGAGAACAAGACTTCTGAGTCCGGCGCGCGGCAAAAGAAAGTACTTAGTTCACCACTTATAAGGCTCTATCACAAAACCGGCCGGGCAGTACAGCTAGTGGGAAAAGCTGAAAACTATAGAGTTAACTTAGCTGCAGGCAAGCTTGGACTCACTCATCATTTGGAAAGAGAAGGAGGCCTGTAACCTGCTCAACTGTTACCGCTACGTGCATTCATCCACCCCGAACAGCCTCCCTGGGACCTGCCTGAACAACTTGAAGTAAAAGGTATGGAAAGAAGCTTCTATGTGTGAGACTGAGTTATTTGATTGCATCCCTGCACAACCCCACCATAACTATCGACCTGAGGGAAGAGTCCCACCTGTAGGGGACCCGACATCTAGCTGCCTCACCATCCCTCAGAGATCTACAGCAGCGCTGGTCTTAGTGATCAGAGAACTACAGGTGGCGTCACGAACTGTATATATACCTATCCCCTGTAAATATTCCCCCCAACATACGCCTGACCGCCAGGGCCACAGACCGAGCCAGCGCTACCTGTGACAACCCCATAGACTTCCATGGGCTCGGCTCTGAGTACCCCATTGCTCTGGTAAACCACAATTGTGGTGCGGGTCAAGACAACTTGGCGTCACGAACAGGATCCGAAACTTGCAGAATTGCGAGCCCTGTGTGCCTGTGGAGTGTTTTGGTGAAAAAGACTGTTGCTATTGTTTGGCGCCAAATACCGCCATATTTGCCGCCATATTCGCGCCCTGAGGCGCTGGAGAAGAAGGTGGGCGTACCTGAAGGAGCGCGCAAAGTCTTGGACACGCCCCCGGCTCTGACTCAGCGGCAGGTCCTGCGACAGGAAGTGGACGCTCTGACATCAGAGCGCCTGCGACGAAGGTCCTGTTCCTACTGCTGTGCCTGGGAAATAGCAGCTTCTGAAACCGGTAGGCTCCGTTTAACCAAGGGGGCGCTAATATGTTGCAACAACCGGCCGACAGTGCGGCCCCAGCCGGAGGACCCGACTCCGCACCGCGTGGCGTTATAGCGCCAGATGGGGGCGCAGGCCCAGCACTCAGTCCGGTGGTCCCGCTCATGCCACTAACGCTTCCATATATGCCTGGGGCGAAATGGCTTCCCCAGTACAGCGGCAAGCCAGGCACTTTAGCAGGATTCAAACGGAAGATATGCAGTGTCCTGGAAATGTACTCTATGTCTGAGAGACAAAAAGCTGCAGTATTAATAGGGCAGCTAACTGGCGCTGCTGAGAGAGAAGTGGAGACTTGGGCTACCACGGACCAGGAGTTGGTGCCTGCAATCCTCTTAAAGTTACAGGCCATTTTTGAAGATCGCACCGAAACAGATCTCCGGATGGCATTCTATAACTGTTCACAGCAACCAAGTGACAGCATAAGGGACTATGCCTGCCGACTACAAGGGGCCCTGAGAGCCCTCAAGCAGGTTAATACCATAAGTGTCATTGATGAAAATAAGATGCTGAAAGAACAATTTGTGCAGGGACTGAGGTCCCAAGCGGAACGCAGAACTGTGAATTGGTGGTCTTTAGATCACCCTGATGCTACCTTTGATGCCCTAAAGGACATGGCAATAAAAGGGCTGCGGCCCCTGGGCAAACCTGAGGTGGCAACCCAACATCGTCAGGGTGAAGTCACTCTGGAGCCGGCGGCAACCCCCTTTTCCTCGCTAGTGGCCGAAACCAAAACGCAGGTGACACCCCCTAGTGAATTGGACTGTCTGCGCTCAGAGGTGCGCCAGCTGACTAAAAATCTGGCTGCTGTGATGAGTGCCCTGCAGCTGCGGAAAGAGGAAGAAGGGAAGATCTTATTAGCTGATTGCCCAGAAGACGTCCTGTGGATGAACCGGAGAAGAAGGAAGACGTCGCCCCCCCGGAGGAGGACAACGCCACCCCCAGGAGCGACCTCTGATCAACACCCTCCTCGTCGGGAGATCACCTGTTACCGATGCAACCGGAAAGGTCATATGTCTCCACAGTGTCCTTTAAACGGGCAGAACCTGGGTCCGAGGGCCAACACCCAGGAGGAGACCCGTCAGGCCCCCTAGACTGGAACCGCAGGTATGTGGGTGGACGACCCTACCTGTCTATCATTCTAGATGGTATTGCTGTTCCGGCATTGTTAGACACTGGGTCTCAGGTGACCCTAATACCTGATGCCCTATATACTAAGTTCTGGTCAATGGACAGTCTTAAACCCCCGAGCCCTGACTTTACCGTGTATGCTTCTAATGGTCTTCCTGTAGAAGTACTCGGGACAAAATGTGTAGATGTGAAAGTGGGCAGAGAGGAGTTGAAAGACCAGGGGCTTCTGGTAGTAAAGACTGTAAATGAGGAGAACGGTTTAAATATAATTTTGGGTACTAACATTATCAGTAATTGTTTGGGAGAAGTTGTGTTCTTACTCCAACAGCTCGCTGAGATTGCCCGACCAAGGCAGAAAGGAGTAATCCAAAGAGAGATCCGGGCCCTGGTGTGTCAGCAGCAAGCGAAGCTTACAGACGGCGAAATTGGTAATGTACGGGTACTGACTCGAATCCCATTGTGATACCCCAATGAGTGAAATGATAATCTGGTGCAGGGCAGCCATAGGTCTGAGAGGACAGAATTACCAAGCTGTAGTAGAACCCCACCATTCAGAACATAGACCTACACTTATGACTGCTAGGGGAGTAGTGGAAGTGGTGAATGGAAGAGTACCGGTACGGCTTCTCAACTGGGGAGATGATGAGGTAAACTTACCCGTTATGCAACCATTGCTAAACTACATGCTGTTGACAATAATTCTATTCTTCCGGCTGAGTCCTTAGACTCCCGCCAAATAGCGGAGGACAATGACCCGGCAACCCAGGTGGCAGAATGGTGTCAGCAACTCCATGTTGGGACGGACACCACTCCCGCTCACCAGAAGCAAGGGGTATTACGGGTGGTGCAAGAGTACGCCCAAGTATTTAGCAAGAATCCACTTGATTTTGGGATAATTAAGGGAGTACAACATCATATCCCTACAGGCAGTCATCCTCCCATCAAAGAGCGGTATAGGCCTATACCCCCAGCCCATTATCAGAAGGCTAAGGAAATGTTGTGAGATATGAAAGAAGCCGGAGTAATCAGGGATAGTTGTAGTCCCTGGGCAGCACCTCTAGTCCTGGTTAGAAAGAAAGATGGTAGCTTGAGAATGTGTGTGGATTACAGGCAGGTGAACCGCATAACACACAAGGATGCATACCCGTTACCACGTATAGAGGAGTCATTAGCTGCTCTGAAAACGGCTAACTACTTTTCTACCCTTGATCTGACTAGTGGATACTGGCAAGTGGCTGTGGCTGAGGAGGATCGTGAGAAAACGGCTTTCACCACCCCAATGGGGCTCTGTGAGTTCGACAGAATGCCGTTTGGGCTCAGCAGTGCCCCAGGAACATTTCAGAGAGTGATGGAGAACTGCCTGGGACATCTCAATTTTGAAACCGTGCTGCTATACTTAGACGACGTCATCGTGTACTCCAAGACATATGAGGACCATCTGAAGCACCTGGCAGAAGTATTTGAGTCCCTGTCCAGGTACGGGATGAAGTTGAAACCCTCAAAATGCCATCTACTCAAACAGAAGGTACAATATTTGGGGCACATCGTCAGTTCGGAAGGAGTAGCGCCGGACCCAGAGAAAGTCACTGCCATCCAGAAGTGGCCGGAGCCGAAGAACCTCAAGGAAGTGCGACAGTTCCTGGGACTAACGGGTTACTACAGAAGGTTCGTGAAAGATTACACGAAGAAGGCAGCGCCTCTACAGGACCTCCTAGTAGGCCAATCCCTAAAGAGCAGAAATCCTCCCTTCAATTGGGGTAAGGAACAGGCTGAAGCATTCCAAAAGATGAAAGAGATCCTTACAGGCGATGAGATCTTGACGTATCCTGATTACAGCCAACCGTTCCTGCTGTACACCGATGCTAGTAATGAAGGTTTAGGAGCAGTTCTCAGTCAGAAGCAGAATGGCCAAGAAAAAGTCATCGCTTATGCCAGCAGAAAACTCAGGCCAACTGAGAGGAATCCGGAAAATTATAGCAGCTTCAAGCTGGAGTTTCTGGCGCTGGTCTGGGCCATTACTGAAAGATTTAAGCACTATCTGGCCTCCAACAAGTTCACGGCGTACACAGACAACAACCCGCTAACGCACCTGGAAACGGCCAAGTTGGGCGCCATGGAGCAGCGTTGGATGGCTCGGTTGTCTAATTACCAGTTTACTATCAAGTACCGGGCAGGCCGAAAGAATGCTAATGCTGACGCATTGTCCCAAATGCCGCATGACTCTGACACGGAGGAAGAATCGGACGACCTGGAAGAAATTGAGCTACCTGCGTTCCATCGAAATGGGGTAGTCCACGAGCATCGAGTCTACAGAAAGCAGTATGGTGCAACGTTAAATCCTTTACCCCATCACAGCTGGAAAGAGACTCAGGACAGCGATCCAGTGGTCAGCCGTATCAAGGAGTTGTTAGACAGGAAGGTTCCTCCTTGGAAAAAGATGCACCTATGTCAGCAAAGCTCCTGTGGAACGAGAGAAGCAGGTTATTCCTATACCGTGAGAAGTTGTGCAGGAGATACGTCAATCCCAGGACCCACGAGATGGTCTGGCAAATAGTGGTCCCCAAGGCAGACGTCCAAATGGTGTTGGAAGCATACCATGATCAAGCAGGACACTTTGGCTGGAGAAAGCTGGAGACCCTGTTGAGGTGCCGGTTCTACTGGGTAGGGATGCGCAGCTCCATTGAGAGGTGGTGTCGGAACTGTGGACCCTGTGGTCTCAGAAGAAAGGACTACGGTAGTCAGAGGGCACCCCTGCAGCCTATCCGGACGACTCGTCCCTTGGAGATTGTGGCCCTGGACCATGTCAAACTGTCGCCAAGTAGATCTGGATACTCATACGCCTTGACCATGGTGGACCATTACTCTAGATTTCTGGTGGTTGTACCAGTTAAGGATCAGACAGCAGTGACGGCAGCAAAAACCTTTCAAGCAAGCTTCTGCAGACCGCATGGGTATCCGGAGCAAGTATTAACCGATCAAGGACCTGCTTTCGAAGCTGATCTATTCAAGGAATTCTGTCACATGTATGGGTGTAAGAAAATTAGAACAACACCATACCATCCTCAAACCAACGGTCTTTGCGAGAAAATGAACCACATTGTCCTTGATTTGTTGAAATCCATACCGTTGGAAGACAGAAATCGATGGCCGGACTTACTACCTGATTTGGTTGACTTGTATAACCATATACCTGTAAGTTCCACTAACTGCACTCCAGCCTATCTTATGAGAGCAAGGCCCGGAAGACTACCAATGGATTTAGAACTTGGAGTGGTAGAACCAGAGGCAAATGACGCTATTGAAAACTGGGACATCAATCGGCAAGAGCAATACAGAAGAGTGCAAGTCTGTGTAGAAGAAAGTCTCAATAAGGTACGGGAAAAACAGGAAGATATTTACAACAGGAATGCTCCTGCCAAGCCTTTGATGCCTGGAGAAGTGGTATTGAAAAGGAAAAGGAAAATGCACAAATTGGATAACCAGTGGGAGCAAGAACCCTACGTCGTACAAGATTCCAAATATGACAATAGAAAAGTTTGTATCATCAGTAAGGACGGAGGAAGAACAATATCCACTGTGTCCAGAGACCATTTGAAATTGTGTCCAGAACCCTTAAAGTTTCGTGAAGAGAACTCTGTCATCAATCAAGAAGAAAGAAAAGAAGAGGTCATACACACGGATCTGGGAGATTTCCCTGCAGATTGGCCGAGACTGGGAGATGCTGTAATAATTCCAGTGTTGCAATTTTATCAGCCACAAGAGGAAGTTCTACCTCCAGTTGTGCCCATGGTGCCAGTTGAGCCAGTTCAGGAGTTACCTACTCCAGCAGCACCCCAACCTGCGGAACCTCAAGAGGAAGAATCATCGGAAGCAGCGCCCCATGCTATGGGAACCCCTGGTGAAGCTGACTCACACCGCCCAGCCATCAGTACGCTTGCCAGATCCATAGAAAGATTGAGGCAGTTCTATAGTTTGCCGTTACGTAGAACAGTTGGGTTAGAGATTAATATACCTGAAGCTACTCCACGTAGATCAGAACGTACAACGAAAGGGAAGATACCTATTCGTTATCAAAAGTAGTCCTAGCAAACTAGTTTACTAAGTATGGATAATTGTATAAAGTATTGTTATGATATGTAAATTACTTAAAAATGTTTCATGATGGACTCTGAGGCTGAGGACTGAGCCAGCCCAAGAACTGATCTTGTATATAGTTGCACTTTGTGCATTCTCTACCAGCACACCTACCTCTGAACATAAAACCCGTATGGTGAGGCACTGAGTGAGGTCTGCATTCAGATGTCCTGCAGCCCACCCAGGACCCACGTTGAAGGTTTGGTGCGGGTCCTTCACAAGAATATCGTCATCTATTTATATGAAAATGTCTATTTAGTATTTTGTATTTTTCTATGCCTATTGTTATAATGCAACGTTCAAGAAATCCGTACCTCCCTGATGGGAAGAGTTTAAAATGTTACTTGTTTAAATGGAAAACAAAATGTCTTTCTTCTTATATTTCACAGCCCGGGAGTGCTGTATTTTACCAAGGGGGAATGTGTAGCCCTGGTATGTAAGGCACACAGGATCTGGAGAATGCACAGTAAGGTAACAGTTAAAGCTTGACACTCACTTACACTTCAGACACACCCACAGGGGTGTATAGGGGAGTGACGTGTAGCACAGGAGAGAGTCAGTCTAGCTTCCTGTCATCGTACAGAGCAGTCAGGGCTAGTTCTTCTCAGACAGTGAGGATTCCTGTCAGAGCTCTGGGTGAGCAGAAGATTAGTTCCTGTCAATTCAACGAAGTGGAGTCTAGTAACGGATGACTAGTTATCATCCCGAGTCTAGTCAGAGTTACCTTTTACTCAGTCTGAACTTTGAGGAAACTGAGAGTTACTCAGTGAGACC
The DNA here is from genome assembly GCA_033576555.1 of Oophaga sylvatica. Taxonomy (NCBI): domain Eukaryota; kingdom Metazoa; phylum Chordata; class Amphibia; order Anura; family Dendrobatidae; genus Oophaga; species Oophaga sylvatica. The sequence continues at coordinate 71,318 of JARQOD010002516.1, forward strand.
AAGGAAGAAAACTGACTTTCTATCTTCACGCTTCAGTGCTACATTGAAAGCAGAAGCAGGGCGAAGGGCATAGTGGGAAGGATTCAGAAGTGCCTTAAGGATCGGATTATCCTGCACATTGTCACCGGTCACTGGGGACCGAAGCGTCACTATAGCTCCAGGCATAGTGATAGAAAAGCCAGAGTCTTACTGGACCTTAGGTTGCAGAAAGCCGCCCTTAGAGTGCCAGTACGTAACCGAGTCAGGAGAACAAGACTTCTGAGTCCGGCGGCGGCAAAAGAAAGTACTTAGTTCACCACTTATAAGGCTCTATCACAAAACCGGCCGGGCAGTACAGCTAGTGGGAAAAGCTGAAAACTATAGAGTTAACTTAGCTGCAGGCAAGCTTGGACTCACTCATCATTTGGAAAGAGAAGGAGGCCTGTAACCTGCTCGACTGTTACCGCTACGTGCATTCATCCACCCCGAACAGCCTCCCTGGGACCTGCCTGAACAACTTGAAGTAAAAGGTATGGAAAGAAGCTTCTATGTGTGAGACTGAGTTATTTGATTGCATCCCTGCACAACCCCACCATAACTATCGACCTGAGGGAAGAGTCCCACCTGTAGGGGACCCGACATCTAGCTGCCTCACCATCCCCTCAGAGATCTACAGCAGCGCTGGTCTTAGTGATCAGAGAACTACAGGTGGCGTCACGAACTGTATATATACCTATCCCCTGTAAATATTCCCCCCAACATACGCCTGACCGCCAGGGCCACAGACCGAGCCAGCGCTACCTGTGACAACCCCATAGACTTCCATGGGCTCGGCTCTGAGTACCCCATTGCTCTGGTAAACCACAATTGTGGTGCGGGTCAAGACACCTGCATTAATAGTTATGCGGGACATGGTTACTAGTAATGGTAGCATAAGGGGGCTGCATTGCTACCAGTCCATTATATTATATTGTGTTTCCATAATGTCTGCTTTAAATACAGCTCTGATTTGGGCAAAAAGCTGGCCGTTATGAGACTGAAGAGTATTTTTTGGGCCTAGAGAATTGCTGTGATTTGCTCCGCCCACTGCTATTGGCTCCGCCCACTATCAGAACCCCCCGCCCCGCCGCCCGTTTGGGAGAGGGGGCCCCGTTCAAAATTTTGCTGTGGGGCCCCGCCATTTCTAGTTACGCCACTGATACCACCCATTCAGGCCCCAGTGCTGGGTATAGGTGACCAGATCACCCGGGAACAGATCCCGGTCTGGATGTCCCTCCTGCAAGTGGGATTCTACGTCCCGCCGGTTTACAAATATTTCCGCCAGGAGCTTCGGCTCCCTAATGAAGCCCCAGCCTCCCTTTAGGCGGAACTCCACTACTTCTCCCTTCCGCAGCGGATCCCGCCCCGTACCTGCTCCTTGCCGGGCCCGTTGCTTATCGGCGAGATCCTGCTGGTGTTGCTTCTCGCGCCGGTCCTGCTTTTCTGTGCGTCACTGCTCCCACTCCTCGGCGAACTTCTTGTCGTACGCGGCCCTGTCCAGGTCCTCGATATCTCCTGCCTGGTCCGGCCGATCCGGGAACCCCATCAGGTCAGGGCCCTTCCGGGTCCAGCGTTATATCATGCAGGGCGCGTGCGCAGGGACCTCCGGTGGCAGCGCTTGCATCACCGCTCCAAAGCGGTCTTCCAGGCCGCAAGGTCTGTCCGAATTCAGGGGCCCTCACGACTGGCTGAGGGGGCAGACCGGTGGTGTGGGCAGCGGGCCCACCAGAGATTCGTCTCCCTCCGAGGCCTGGTCTCCCGCCTCGCTGATGGTTCTGGGGCCTGGGACTTCTTCCGTGGAGGCCGGGTCCTTGGCCTCACTGACGGCTCCGAGGCCTGAAGTGACCTCCATCTCCAGGTCCAGGGTAGTGGAGCGTTTTAATGGCCGCGGTGGTTCTAGTGGCTGCTGGTGTCTGAGCAGGTCCCTCTGCCAGGACCGTTCTGTTCCTCCGGCTTCCTCCTGCAGTAAAGCCGCATCCTCTGCCTCTTCACCCGGCAGGGTTTCTTCTGCGGCCAGGGGCATTTCTTCGTCCACTTCGGGGAAGAAGCTTCCTTCAGCTCCTTCGCTCCCCTGGTCTCCTGCGGCCGCCATCTTGCGCAGCACCCTTAGTGTGGCTGCATACAGGAGTTACCGCTCTTTCTTCTGGGGGTGGACCTTCTTCTTCTTCCTTTTCCCGCCAATTTGGATCAGGAGGCGGATCTCTCTGGCTGATGGACATGTTCTTATTGTGCAGTAACATTTAGACAGGGCGGCCATATCTTTCGCGCCACTTTGTGGGTTCCCGCCCACGACGATACGCCCTTCTTCTTCTTGCGCGCCTCGTGGTGCAAATATGGCGATAAACTCTCACAATCTCCAATAAAGTTTCAAGCGCTTTCAACAACTCTCCTTGCACAAAATACAGTTCAAAGTAGGCACACAGGACCCGGCGATACCGGGCTTCATAATCCTGTTTGTGACACCAAAATGGATCGCCCACCAGGGCAGTGGGATACTCAGTAATGGGCCGGTGTATTGAAGGGATGTGTCACAGCGGCAGTGACCCGGTCCGTGGCCCTGGGCGTCCAATAAAAGGGGTTTTATTTACAGGGGATGTTAGAGTTTGTAGTGTAGGTATTTGTGACACCACCTGTGTATCTGGTCAATGGTGACCAGCGCTGCGGTGCAGATCCTCTGGGATAGATGGTGTGATGCAGCAGAGTTGGTTCAGCCTCCCACAGGTGAGGCTATGGGATCCTAGGGCAGGTAGATGTAGTCAAAGGTAGTAATAGTGCTGGGAGATGAAGCTGAGTGCAATGGGTGACACAGGAAGAAACTGAGAAACAGTCAGCGAGTTGCAGTTTCCAAAGCTTTACTCACAGTTCTGATGCATGCAGTGCAGATGCCCGCTTGGTACTGTGTCCTCCAGGTGAGGGGCTCAGCAAACCCCCAGGTAGATTGGGATACACCTTTCCAGGACTCCGTTCTATATTTGTGTTCCTTTCACTGGCCGTCTCACTGTGCTGATTTTCTTGCCCTCTATCCTTACAGCACCTTCACCAACAGTGTCCCAGATCAGCAGCTGCGAATCCTATCGGACAACAACTTATTTCTGCATTCCTTTGATTCTATGTAGCTACCTCTCCGGCGAAGATAATGGTGGTTATTGTCTGTGATCCCTATGTTATCACAGCAGTCGACTTGCTAGCTGAATCATAAAGTTCTTCTACTAGTCTAAGGGGTCGAGTTCCCTCTGCGACCTGGTCCCTCTGCCAACAGACCGGGACCGACGGATGGCTCCTGCTCTCTCCGTATCCCTAGGACCTCTTCTTCTCTCACTCCAGAAGCTTCTCTTTCCTTCTGCTTCTTTCTCTCTTCACTCTCTAATTCTGGACTAAGCTCATCCAGCTTCTAGTCCCTTCTGAGTCTCTATCTAGACTCCATTTCCTTCTCTGCAGCCTCCCCTCACTCGGAGCTGCTCAATACACGTCCTACTCCCTCCTCCCGTTCAGAACTCCCTAAACTCTGCCTGGTGCTTCCTCAAGCTTCACTCCTCCTTGCTACTGACTACTCCACCCACCCATACACCCTTTCCTATCTCAGCCTGGGATGAGACCATCCTCCCGTAGGGTCCGTCCAGGGTGCCCAGCTGTTCTAGTGTGTGTTGGGTGCAGGTGTTAGAGTCATAGATGGTGCTCCCTCCTTACCTGAGAGTGAAGTATCACACCTCTGGGTGAGGTGCAATACCTCTGTGGCGACTGAACCCTCAGGGGCGCCACACTTTCACCTCACCCTGACAGACTAGGGACACTCCTTTCCTTCCACCCTGACAGGCTGTGGGACACACCTTCCCCCACCCTGACAGACTGGGATGCTACTTTCTCACCATACTGACAGGCTATGGGAACTTCTTTCCCACCACCTTGACAGGCTATAAGTAACACTTTCACATCACCCTGACAGGCTGTGGATATTACTTCCCCACCATCCCAACAGGCTGTGGGTACTGTTTTCCCACCACCCTGACAAACTGGATACACTGCTTTCACACAACCCTGACAAGCTGAGGGCACAACTTTCCCACCCTCTGACAGGCTGTGGTTACTACTTTCCCACTATCCTGACAGACTGGGGATACCACTTTCCTACCACCCTGACAGGCTGTGGAACACACTCTCCCATCATCCAGACAGGTTGGGGATAAAACCTTCCCTGCCTGTCTTGTTACCTAGCTAGTACTAATCATGGGGAAGCTACTACCGGCCATGTCACTGCTTGTCGTGACACTAGTCAGCTGCTCAGGACCACTTGCATCATAATTCCCGTGCCCGTTCTCATCGCCCTTAGCACTGATGATGGCTCCTTTTAGGAGATCCTCATCAACATCACCCCGCAGCATGACATGGCTGAGTTCCAAGTTATTGACATCTGGTTCACATGAAGTACCAGATGTGGGAGGGTGGCCAGGAATAAATTGAGCAACCAACCATCCCAGATCAGTTCCTAATAAAACAATTATGAGGAGGTTCTCTGACACCAACACTTTACACTACCTCCTCCCAGCACCCCAATCAGGAAAACCCGGGCCATCGGTAAGGGTCAGCAACCATCCCCAAACCTGGTGACAATCAGGGTCTTCACAGGATGAGTTCTTCATGGAACACAAATTCAGGGAGGATTAGAGTTCATTGTGCACCCGTGTCCTTGACCCCCACAGTGATGGTATCGCCCACATTAACCATTTACAGGTTTTACCAGGCCCTCATAACTGCCCCACCCACAAAATGGACAGCTAAAATATTGACTCTGATGTGGGGTTCCTCTTCTGCATCTACTGGCAGGTGAGGCTGATGTGGTCAGTTTGGTCGCAGTAGTAAACTGCAGGCCGGGTGCTGGAACATGTGGTGAGATCCCCCAATGGGGGCATTGGGTATCGGCTTACCCTCTTTCCAGCTGGCGATGGCTGACTTCCACACCTCAAGTGTACTGTTGGCTAGAGATGAGTGAATTTGTTTGGATTTTGTCCCCGAATCTGATTTTGACATATTCGAGCCATATTCGAACACTATTCGTGCCGAATGTCTTATATTCGGTTCCGAACATATTCGGAAATTTCTACTCCCAATGACTCTAATGAAGTTCGGCTGTGTTTGACGAATATTGCAAAAACAATATTCGAATCTGATCGTATTCGGAACCAAATCCGAACAAATTAGCTTATTTCTACTGTTGGCCTCATAGGTATCTGCAATCTGTGCTGCCTTGGTGGCCTCCTTTGGCTCCTTTGGTACATCACGAACTGTCGAACCTCAACAGGAGAAAGTTGAAGAAATTGGTCCTTCACCATCAGG